>JAMZAV010003496.1:0-233629 GCA_024449915.1 Sweltsa coloradensis
GTAAGAAAGTCTAGATACTTGAAAATGGGCATTCACCCTTGTAACCCAGGAGAGATAAAAAATTTAATTACTAACCGACTTGCATGTTTTTGGCGGTAAAACGCGTAGACATGCAGGCAGTGGTGCTGGATCTCTTACTACAGCACTATAAACTCAAAGGTCTCATTCTAAACTGAGCTAGATGTGCCAATATGGTGTTCCATCATTTTACTCAAAGGAGTGAACATTTTTGATAATACCATTAAAATAATACACAAACGTTTTTGCGAAAAATATAGTTATTTTCGTTAAAGAGATGAAGAACATTTAGCACTTTCAATTACTTTCTTTAAACCGTTAAATAGCTATTAATAATTTCCATAATAATTTCTTTAGGAAAGTTTAGAAAGTTTTTGAACCGGATGTCTCCGAGTTCAGTGGAGAAGACACTTTTGATAAAACTTTTCACACTTTGTGTAAAACTTGGTCTCCGTGTCACAGATAACATCGTAGCGCGAAGAGGCGCGGAACTTTTGAAACATTTGTGCTGAAAGACTTTGATTCGTACATCTTTAAAGATTGTAGACTTTTGAAGCACAGATAAAAGATTGTAGATTTCACGTCGTACAAGTCCCCAATCGGAGGGAACGAAAAAGTTAAGATACGTTCCTTGAAAAGAGCTTTATAGGTGAAACTTTTTGATATACGTTTAAAGGGAGATCTTATATTCAGACTTATAACCACCGTAATTTGTTTAACGGTATAAAAAATTACACATTAAATATATTTTACATTCCAAAGCTACTTTAGCTTAACTCTGTGCATAGATACAACCTTAACGTATTTGATACATAATTTTAAAGCACACACAAGTCATAGCTTGGCCGAAGAAAAAGTAGTTTAGAACTGTTGTTTAATATAAATAAATAAATTAATGACCGTTTTTTTAATGTGTGCATTAAATTATCATTTTGTTAAAATGATAAACAAACAAGTAGGTCTGCTACGATACATGTGCTTATTTTCATGAAATAATTGCATTAAAAAATGCAATGTGTTTTTTAATTGTGTTTGAACACTTCACAGCAACGAAAATTTGGTGGAATCGAAAGCTTTTATAAGCCTCACATTTAGGTTATTTTTTTAAAAGAAGAATAATAAAACAGGTTATTTATATTAACGACTTGGGATTTTGGACTTTCTTTTAAAGCATATTCACGCCAGTGTGATTTTCATTAATTTTTCACAGTAAACTTTTTTAAAAGAGCTTTTAAACAATTATTCGCGCGTCGATGGTGTCGGCACCAAAAGGGTTGGCATAGAGCGCTCTTGAATTAAAGTCTTCTGAAAATCACTTTCTTAAATCAATTAGTTGACTCAGTAGTTGAGAAGAAGATTAATTAATTTATTTTAATATATTTAATATTCCTAAATGGGCGAAGGGACACGACCATTATTCACATAAGGAATTGAAATGGACACAAGCAGATAGGACTTAGTGTTAAAAACGTTTTTGAAATATTTGTAAGAAATCGTTACAATGCGGTTATAAGAACCAACCAATCAGAAATAGTAACTTAACTATTGCAGACCAATAAAATGTAACTAGCCAATCAAGAATCTTGGTTTCCTTATATTGCAATAATAATTCCTTACTACGGTATGGGGACTAGGCTCACTTTTTCACTAGTTTTGTATTTTAAAACATCAGTTCATTTTTCATTCATTTTGTATTTTTAACCGTTTAAAAAAATTATACTTTTGTTATTCAAGTTTTTATTATTTAATTTGTTGTATAATTTTATTTATATAGTACTTGATGTATTTAATGATTTGTATAATTATTTTGTTGTTAGAGACGAATAAATGTATAAATAGAAAACAACAAAATAAACCATTTTACTGTCACTCAGCACTCGAATATAGAGTTTAGTAACAATAATTACGCAATTTGTGAAGAAAAAAAAATCATCAACTTTTTTACACAATGGGATTATTTTTATAGGCAAGGTTGAAACGTGAACTTTCTAAAGTTAATTTATCTCAAGTAATAAAACTTTTCTGCATCTCGTAGAATAATCAGATATTGAAGTTTGACGTTATATAAGATTCATATTATTGCTTTTTGAGGAAATATTAAATGAAACAAGATAATAATGAAAGATATCCAATTATATAGGTAATAAGATTTTACTGAGAAAGATTTTAAATTAGATATCTGCTGATGAAACTGAACAATTCTAGCTATATCATTCAGCTCGACGTCGAATTGTTTCTGAAAAGCAATTCAAGTTTTGAAATGAATTCTATGGAAACTAATTTAAAAAAAAAATAGGGGGAAATTCAATGACATTTTCGAAATTAAAGCAAACATATACAGCTACAAATAAATTACCCTAAGTTCACACAACGAATTGAACCTATAACTTTGCTGAAATAATCACATCTTTCAAAAATGGAAAAGTGTAAAATCATAATTGCAAATTTATGTAAATTGAGCTTAAGTTTTAACGTCAGTCTAGATTAAATTCCTCTCTATGAGGCGTTATTTGAGTTGTGTAAAACACCCTGCTAGCATTTTGTCTATTTAATTAATGTTAATTACACAGCTGGTGGAGGCGACAGGTACTATATTTTAATTAATGTTGATGCTTTGTTATTGCTGAAATATTTCATCTTCTGTTTATTATATTTTTTAATCATGTTCTTAAATATTTAATCTTCTGTTGTTACTTCATTTAAAATCATGTTCCCTTTCTCTCTTCTTCTTATTTCCAATTATTGGATGAGCGTAGCGAGCGTAGCGAGCGAAGCGAAGATTCCATTTCACTACACTGGAGAAAAAAATCCGGAATGTTTTTTTTTTTTTCTTTTTTTTTTTTCTTTTTTTTTTTTGTATTTTTGTGTGTTTGTTAACACGATTCCGGCTAAACCGATACTCTGATTGCGATGAAATTTTATGGAGGCCTTCGAAATCTCTAAACTTAGAACTGCCACGTTTTTGAGCGCAATCGGGAAATTTTTTCTTATAAAAAACGCAATTTTACGATTTTTTTTCGATTTTTTAAAAATTTCTTCGACTTATAACACCTACACGCTTTATCCGATTGTAATGATTTTTTCACAGAACCTTAATTTTATGAATTAAGATATTTGTGTGAAATTTGAGCGCAATGGAATAATTATTGCTTATACAAATTGCAATTTTACGATTTTTTTCTTTTTAAAAATTACGATTTATTAAAAAAATTAAGTTAATTTTTAATTTTATTTTATTTAATTATAAAAATTAAGTTAATTTTTTATTTAATTTAATTTAATTTAAAAAAATCTTCGATTAAGTAATGATTTTTTCACAGAACAACAGAAAATCCGCGTAACACATGGCATCTCAATGCACCATATACGCTCATCCAACAACGCGGCGGGACTTAAGCGTTTTCCTAGTTTAACAATATGTTTTATTGGATGAGCGTAGCGAGCGAAGCGAGCGAAGCGAAGATTCCATTTCACTACACTGGAGAAAAAATCCGGAATGTTGTTTTTTTTCTGTATTTTTGTGTGTCTGTTAACACGATTCCGGCTAAACCGATACTCCAATTGCGATGAAATTTTATGGAGGCCTTCGAAATCTCTGAACGAAGAACTGCCACGTTTATGAGCGCAATCGAAAAATTATTTTTCATAAAAATCGCAATTTTACGATTTTTTCCCGATTTTTAAACAATTTCTTCAGCTTATAACACCTACATGCTTTGTCCGATTTTTATGATTTTTTCACAGAACCTTAATTTTATGAATTAAGATATTCGTTTGAAATTTGAGCGCAATCGAAAAATTATTTCTCATGAAAATCGAAATTTTACGTTTTTTTTTCTTTTTTAAAACAATTCTTTGACTAAATAACACCTACATGCTTTATCCGATTGTAATGATTTTTTCACAGAACCTTAATTTTATGAATTAATATATTCGTGTAAAATTTGAGCGCAATCGAATAATTATTTCTCATGAAAATCGCAATTTTACGATTTTTTTCTTTTTTTAAATTACGATTTATTAAAAAAAATTAAAAATTTAAAGTTTATTTTTTATTTAATTTAATTTAATTTTTAAAAAAATCTTCAACTAAGTAATGATTTTTTCACAGAACAACAGAAAATCCGCATAACACATGGCAGCTCAATGCACCAATTACGCTCATCCAACAACGTGGCGGGACTTAAGCGTTTTCCTAGTAAATAATACATATTCATGGAAAACCTGCCCAGAGTGCAATGCATGCCTCTATTCGGGGCCCGGATCCACAAAGAGTTAACCAAAAACGGAGTTATAAATAAATTTAAATAAATAAATTTTTATTTAGAGTCTACCCACTCAGTTAAATAACTGATTTTCAGTGGGGGACTTTAAATCAAAGCGACCAAGCCAACCCTGCAGGCCCCGACGCAATCGACGAGTGAGCGATAACCAACCAAAGATCGATATTTTTAATAGGAAATATAGCAATCAGTGGTATGGACAGTGCGAACACCCGCGGATCAACGCCAGAATCAACAAGGCCGATTCAGAACAACTCTGAAATTTATTATGTGCTTCGTTGCTAGGACGGCTCCAAAGTCACCGTTTACAAACTCCTAAGACAAGAACTGATGGACTGAAGTCCAAATCAGAAGTTAAAAAACTTCTGACTCTAGCGGGAATCGAACCCTGGACCTTCTGCATTGGAAGCAGATACGCTAACAACAAGACCAACGAGCCACACACAAGACCAACGAGCCACACAACAAGACCAACGAGCTTTTATAACCCATTTGAGGAGTAAACATTTTACTCCTCAAACAAAGGTTAAATTTTGGAGGTAAATAACTCCGAAAAATACGTAACTACTTAGTTAGGTACGGCGTTCTCCTAAAGTTATCTCCGTTTTTGGTTAACTCATCTTTGTGGATCATGGGCTAAGGTGTCTGACAAGAGATTGCGGATCGAACGATTGTGAAAGGATGTCCGAGGGCTGTTTAAGAGGACTCAATCCTTTACATTTGCATTAATGACTGAGAAAAACCTCGGAAAAAAGCTAAGGATTGCCGGTCTCGACGGGATTTGAATCCGGGACCTCCCGAATCAGAGTCGCGCGCTTAACGCTCGAGCCAACACTGTCGGTAACCACATGCTTTTAGTTTAAAGAGAGTAATATTTCAATGGCTTATCATCAGCCATCTTCTACTAGTCTATTGATAAATGACACAACAGTTATATTTAAAAACAATACATGTTTTAATTTATATAACGCAGTCCAAAAAATTACGTGTTTATGTTCCCCTCAACTGCTCTAAAAGTTCATCCCTTTAATATGAGTGTAGCCTTCGCGAGGTGTCGCTGAGCTTGGCCCAACTCAAATGCGCGCACTCAGGTGTTGATGATTTCTGCTGAACGGTTGGTAATATCATTACAAAATCTTGCATGGATGTTTATAAAGTAATTTCTACAATGATATCCCCAATCTGTTTAAAAAAAAGCCTAAAGATCCATTTCAGAACATAAGACCAAAACGTGAAAAAATGGGAAATCACAAAAATGTATTCCAATTCAGGAAATTCCCACCAAACCGTGTATCTATTACGATAAAACCAAATTAACCGTTCACATTGAACATTGATATCCAGTATGCAAATTTGAGTTACAAAAAATCTGTACACTTGGAATAAATTCCCAAAGTTGACAAAAATGGAGTGAATTTCGGTGATTTCACTAATTTTTAATTCAAAATCAATAAATTAATTTAGGAATACGCGTACTGGATAGCATAGATTTATTCTTTCGTTAGTGTGAAATTTGATAGCGGTGTTATAAACCGTTTACCCGAAAAAAAAACAGAAAGCTGAGCGCCTAAACTCGTCTCCGCGCCAGCCTCAGCGACTCCTCTTAAGACAATGTGTAGACGTGGAATCTCATTGCATAATAACCTCTCTCACGTAGAAACCTTTGTTTTCCGAGTCGTCATAACTCATCTTTCCAGACAACTTTATGAGCTACGTCCACTCCAAATGTATTTTTTTCTTTCTCTCGGCCCAAACTTCACGATTCCCGCCCGCGTCGTTGATGTACGACGTGACTGTGCATAATCTAGATATCACGTTCTTAAACTACGTGGGAGCGACTATTAAACCGCCATCTTCAACCCACAGCTGGGATAGATTCAGTTAGACATCGATTTGTAGTTAGTACACACTCTTGGAATTCCAGGACAGGTCCTGAATGGAATTGAATGTGTGATTCGTTCATCGTTGGTCTTAAATAAATAAATAAATTCGTATTTGAAGTCTACCCACTCAGTTATATAACTGATTTTCAGTGGGGGACAGTAAATCAAAGCGACCAAGCCAACCCTGTAGGTCCCGACGCAATCGACGAGTAGCGATAAGCAACCAAAGATCGATATTTTTAATAGGAAATATAGCAATCAGTGGTATGGACAGTACGAACACCCACGGATCAACGCCAGAATCAACAAGGCCGATTAAGAACAATTTTTAATTTATTGTGTGCCTGCTAGGACAGCTCCAAAGTCACAGTTTACAAATTCCTAAGACAAGAACTGATGGACTTAGGTCTAAATCAGAAGATAACAAACTTTTGACTTGAGAGGGAATCGAACCCTGGACCTTCTGCATTGGAAGCAGAGACGCTAACCACAAGACCAACGAGCCACGCTTGGGGTTAAAGGCTTTGATTCCAGTCCAAAAGGTTCAGGGTTCGATTCCAGCTTAAGTCAGAAGTTTGTTAACTTCTAATGTGGACGTCAGTCCATCGGTTCTTTGCTTTCCAAGGTTGTTCCGAATTAGCTTTGTTGATTCTGGCGCTGTCCGCGGGTGGAATCGTGTCCAGCTTGATTGATCGGTGTTTTCTACTTAAATATGCTGGGCTCTAGTCGGTCATTGTTCGCTCGTCAATATTGTTGGCGCCTACAGGGTTGGATTGGTCGGCTTTTAATTTAATGTCCCCCAATGAAAATGTGTCTGAATGTGGTAGACTCGAAATACGAATCAATTGTTTTAAATTAATTTTAAGGCAGAAATTATTGGATGAGCATAGCGAGCGTAGCGATTGAAGCGAAGATTCCATTTCACTACACTGGAGAAAAAAATCCGGAATGTTTTTTTTTTGTATTTTTGTCTGTCTGTTAACACGATTCCGGCTAAACCGATACTCCGATTGCGATGAAATTTTATGGAGGCCTTCGAAATCTCTGAACTAAGAACTGCCACGTTTTTGAGCGCAATCAAAAAATTATTTCTCATGAAAATCGCAATTTTACGATTTTTAAATTTCTTCTGCTTATAACACCTACATGCTTTATCCGATTATAATGATTTTTTCACAGAACCTTAATTTTAAGAATTAATATATTCGTGTAAAACTTGTGCGTAATCGAATAATTATTTCTTATGAAAATATAAATATTACGATTTTTTCCTTTTTTAAAATTACGATTAATTATTTTTAAAAAATGAGTTAATTTTTTATTTAATTTGATTTAATTTAAAAAAAATTTCAACAAAGTTCTGATTTTTTCACAGAACAACAGAAAATCCCTCTAAACACATGGCAGCTAAATTCACCAATTACGCTCATCCAACAACGCGGCGGGACTTAAGCGTTTTCCTAGTTAATATAAAATCATAATTTGGGATAATAGTAGGAGTGTGCGCGTATCCGAAATTCCAATTCTAGTCAAATACTCGCTATTCGAAATCGAGGATCAAAATAATGGTTTTGGTGGAGGTGCCTGGTCATTAAACGCGATAATGAACACGTAAAAATCGTTATGCATATTATTTGGTGCAACATAACCAACCCTTTTCGCTTTAACACCATTAGGGTGTGTCTGAATTATGGTCCAAGTCCAACTCAATGTTAACGTCCTATACTAGCCTACAGTAGAGCTACCTGACGGGAAAAGTCAACACTACCTAAAGTAGGGTTAGGTGTGCATTCAAGAGTCCTTTGTAAAGTATTTGCACTAGGAAAACGCTAAAGTCCCGCCGCGTTGATGGATGAGCTTTTTAAAGGTTTTAGTTTGCGTGGGATATCTTTACTTTTGCAAGTGCTTTGTTTTGCTGCCTACGCATCGAAGGTGAATGTTGTCAAGTTTCTTTTGTTTCTTGTCAATTGGTATTATTTACCGTAAAAAACTTGTATTAAAAGCTTTATTTCTATGGATTCTGGCTAAATTTTTCCACTTTTTCTTTCAAAAGGTACTACATAACCATAACCTTAATGTCCATGTATAATATGAACGTTGTAGCCCCACCCGTTTGGTCAGACTTGGCCCAAATGTCACGAAAATATCGCACAAAAAGTCAAAAAACGTATATTAAAAGCTTTATTTCTCTCGATTCTGGCTAACTTTTTCAACTTTTTCTTTTAGAAAGCAATACATCACCATTACCTTAATGTCCATGTGAAATATGAACGTTGTAGCCCCACCCGTTTGGTCAGAATCGGCCCAAATGTGACGAAAATATCGCACTAAAAATCGAAAAAAATCGTAAAAGTACGATATTCATGAGAAATATTTCTTCGATTGTGTGTGTAGGGCCAGGTCTAGGTCCAAATTCAAATCCACGTCTTACAACGTAGAAGATACTAATTATCTGTCAATGGCAAATGAAGTCCTGTCTGAAAAGTCAAATTCTAGGTCCATTCTTGGTCCAAGTCGGCAAATAGACCGAGCAATTGAAAGTGCACACTCGTTTTTGGTCCGGTTCAAAATGGCTGACGGTGACAATGAGCGAAACATCAAATGAAAGCATTTTTAATTGGAGGTAAACATTGAAGTTGCATTTGTTTTTATAACGTATTTAGGCCTAATTGTTTTTACTACATGTACAAATAGTTTTTTGGATGAGCGAAGCGAAGACTTCAATTTCACCGACCCCCCAAAAAATTTAGCTCGGGTGTTTTTTTTTTTTTTTTTTTTTTTTTTTTTTTTTTTCCGTCTGTTTGTTCGCTCTCTACCGGGCAAACGGCATATGCGATCTTGATGAAAATTTGACACGACCTTCGTTTTCTCTGAACTTAGACTTGAAATATTTTTCAGACACACCCTTAAGTCCATGCTTTTGATTTAAAAAATATATATTTGGAATTTTTAACTGTTTATTGGCACATTAAAAATATCGGTATTACCATTTTCATGTTATAACAATAATTGAATGATATGTTACAGCCTAGCTATTATATAATATTTGTACATTATTAAAACCCTCTTGACAGATAACATTTTAAAAACAAAATATCGGAGCCTACATACAAACTAACATAAAAAATCAAATTAATTTTGTACATATAAGTGCAGTCAAAGAGTAATTGTGTAATGATAAAATCAGGACTCGCACACCCCTAATAAGAAAAAGGGAAATATTTATTTGGCTCAGTAATAGCATGCGAGAATCAAAAAGTGGAAGTTACTCAAACAATGGCGTCCAAAGACAAATCTGACTCAAGTTTTTCGAAGGGAGTGTCCTGTCGAAAGGAATGATATTTGAATAGAGTCCTACAAAAAAAACTTATGCGTGTCTTTCCTACAGTTAAATTTAACTGGATATTTCAAGTTTAAAGATCTGAAACATATTTTTTCGTTCATTATTCATAACGCGAATTAATTCGTTTGAAATATATTTTATGGTTTAGCGGATGACATAGCTTTAATATATTATTGGCACATCAAAAGTTCGAACACACTGTACTTCCCAAAATTATTATGACAGCAGAAAATATAATTCGTGTATCAAAATTTTCACTCTCAATCACCCTTTACATACAAATTATTTAGAAAATAATCAGCACTTTTCCGGTCTGTTTCATATTCATGTTATTGCTATATATCACTTACACACCTTTCACCGATATTCATTTGTTTATTTTGGAAATAATTGGATGAGCGTAGCGAGCGTAGCGAGCGAAGCGAAGATTTAATTTCACTACACTGGAGAAAAAAATCCGGAATGTTTTTTTTTTTTTTCTTTCTTTCTTTCTTTCTTTCTGTATTTTTGTCTGTCTGTTAACACGATTCCGGCTAAACCGATACTCCGATTGCGATGAAATTTTATGGAGGCCTTCGAAATCTCTGAACTAAGAACTGCCACGTTTTTGAGCGCAATCGAAAAATTATTTCTCATGAAAATCGCAATTTTACGATTTTTTTTCGATTTTTAAAAAATTTCTTCGACTTATAACCCCTACATGCTTTATCCGATTGTAATGATTTTTTCACAGAACCTTAATTTAAGAATTGATATATTCGTGTGAAATTTGAGCGTAATCAAATAATTATTTCTCATGAAAATTTCAATATTACGATATTTTCCTTTTTAAAATTACGATTAATTAAAAAAAAATAAGTTAATTTTTTATTTAATTAGATTTAATTTTTAAAAAAAATTCACAAAGTTCTGATTTTTTCACAAAACAACAGAAAATCCGCAACAAAACACATGGCAGCTCAATTCACCAATTACGCTCATCCAACAACGCGGCGGGACTTAAGCGTTTTCCTAGTTTAGCAATGTTAACATGGTGGTAAGTAGCGAATAGCGAACAACAACATCGTTATTATCACCCCTGACAACACTGAATAAATTCACTCTTGACTCAAGTAGTCTCCAAACTTTAATTAACAGTAGAGCAGCGTTAATCAAACCACTTTAGATAAAATTGCAGGGTGAACCTCTTTAAAACTTTAATTACGTTGTCAATTTGACAGGAAGAATTGGACCTGAATGAAAGTTAAACAATATAAATCAATTTACGGGGATAAAAAAGAATTTGTCTTTTGGCTATTATTACAATGCTTAATTGAAGTAATATTTTTTTAAAACTTTAACTTGAAACTGATTTGGTGAAAAAAGAGAAATTTAACGTTTTGATGAAGTACGAACATTTGCTTTAAGTAGTGTATTTTTTTCTCAATTTCATTGATCGGGTAACACTCTCGTAGGTGTAATTAGAAAAACAATCCATAATTTTTAAAAAATCTCAAGGGTATCGAACCCCGTCTCCCGATTGCCGTTCGGACGATCTACAATTCACCAACAATCCAGATGTTCTAAAGACTCGGTGGCTTAGGGGTCAAAGTACCTGACCGGCAATTGGGAAACCGGGGTTCGATACCTCGCTGAGATGGATTTTGTAAATTCAGGATTGATTTAATAAAAATAGTATCTTTTTTCACATAGATAGTAGATAGTAGCGCATATCAATGTTAAATAACAATATAAAACTACTTTTGAAACTGGGAACAATGCATTCAAACAAGCAAAAAATAAGTTATACATCTCAAAAATAGTCATAATCTTTATAATCAGCGTGTTTACATTTGACCGGGTGCCTAAAATATGAACAATAAAACAGAAATGTTAGTCTAGGACGTCAAGAACGTCCATTATTACTGTTTGTCTAATGTTTGTTTAAGATTCGAATAAAAATCGAAGAAAACCTAGAAAATTGTCAGTAAGGATTGCCGGTTGCTGTTATTTAACGTGGATATCACGAAGAGTCTTTTAACTTCAACTTCATCACTTTCTATTGATTCTTCCCGACATAAATGATTGTTTTCCGATAAACCACAACTTTCGTTGCCATTAAAAGTCTATCCCAGAATGAAGCAACACTTCAAAGAACTCGAAACACCGAAGAACTTGTTCAGTTTTGTTTGATGCCATTAATGTCAATTCAACGTTCTTGTACAACTGTGAATTTTTCAAGCCCATTCAATTTCAAGTTTACTGAAAGTAAAAAGAAGTGTTTGTGAGGGTGATATGGTTGACAGTTAACAGTATCAAGCTCTTTGATGTTTGAGTTTCATGAAGACGTTTCTGGAGCTGACGGTGTAAAGTTTGGGGATGCGAATGGTAAAGGTTTAATTTATTTTACAATGCGGGGTACACATCAGAAAGGCTGTCCGAGGGTTGTTTAAGAGGACTCAATTACTTGCATTCGCTTTAACGACTATATATAAGGAAAACCTCGGATGTAAACCTTCAGTCAGGAGTTCCGGTCTCGACGGGATTCGAACCCGGGACCTCCCGAATCAGAGTCTCGCGCTTAACGTTCGAGCCAACACTGTCGGTGTCCAAGAGGTGATGACCCCCCCCCCCCCTCCTTTGATGTGTGTGTGTAAACACTAGACACATTGTAGTAGATGCCCACAATACACAACATAAATGTGTGAAAAAAGGGAACTTCATCTAAATCAATCTACATTTTCTTACTGATTAATGTTAAATGTTTAATAAGTGCGTATTTTAATTACCTACTAGCAAGAAGACAAAATGGTGTTACACATGTAGGTCTAATTATTAATGGCTCTAGGTATAGAAAGGTTCCAAACATTAAGGCCAGGTATTGGTTAACCAAACCTTCCAAAATGGATTTTTAAATTTTTTTTATTATATAACAATTTCTGAGTGTAAAAAACTTAATTTCTGCTATTTATATTTTTAAAGTTGTATTGTAATACTTAAACGATTTGCTAATATTTTAGTTATGTTAGATGTGTTACAATACACCACCCTTTAATAATTAGTATTTTTAATGTCAAGTTTTTAAATGTAAATATTTTATTAAAATTTGACTTTTGCTTGTTTTTATTATTTTAAAAATGTTTGCATACATTTTTCATGTATGGCGTTCATTTACCTAGAGCTTGTGTATAACATGTTTCTTAACACACCCTCAAAATAATTGTAGACAAATTAATTAAATAGTGTGGGTATACAAGATTCATGACGTTAGCATAATTAGCATTGCAAGCATGTTATGGCAAAGTCCTCCCTTTAAATCAGTGGCGCTCTATCCATCACTCTTAGGTAACTGCACCAAACCAGATATATTTTACTCAACCGTATCCCGTTGAAACTCTGCCATCTCAGCCTTACGCCTAACAGACTCTACATCACCTAATTCCCCCCTGTACCCCCCCCCATCCCCCTCTTGACTTGTCGAGTGACCAAAACCCCCTCAAAACATCCGCCTTCTTTATCGACCGAGCCAACTTTCGACTTATCGATTCCTAACTTTCAACTCGGATTCTAATTCAGTTTGTTTTGTTCGAAAGAGAGGCGAGTTTGAACCCTAGTCACGTTTATCATGTTGGTCTTAGTGGGGGGGGGGGGGGGGGGGGCTGATCTTTCACCGTTCTAGATTGCCTGGGAGACAGTCAGCGGAATTATTCCTTGTATGGGTCATTGAGTATATACTGTGTAGCAGAGTCTAACGCGATAGAATATTTGTCGCGTTATCTTGCTGGTTTATGGAGCAACGGTATTATAGTTGGAGGGGAGGGGGGCGAGATCTTTTATCGGTCGAATTATCCCATGTATTGGTATTTGAGTATATACTACATAGTAGAGTCCGCACAAAAGAGAATATTTCTCAACTTCTTTCCACAGCCAAACATATGACTAGTTCAGAGGCAAAACGATACAACTAACATCTCGTCCACTTCTGGGTCAATCGACTTTTTCTTTATAGTTATCTTGAGCATCAAATTAACAATGTATCATCGGTTGACTTAGTAACAATAAAAAGGAACAGAGTTACTAAAAAAATGAACTTTCTACGTTGCAACAATTATCTTCGATGAATGAAGGTGAGTGATTAGTTAAAAGGGGTATTCACACGCAAAACTCAATACATATATTTCATTCAAGCTAACTGGTTCTGAATTTAGATATCAACAGAAAAGTTATTGGGTCCACCTTGACCCGGAAAAAAATATCGAACTTTGTATTTTACGAGCTAGGTCCCATCGGCAAAAATATCCCATAAGAAATAGCATGGGGACGATCTTTAAGCCCCGTGACCTTGGAGGATTTTGATACGAAAATATACTGGCCATTATTGACGTATTCGACAGTCTTTTCTGTAAACCATCTTTATTTTGTTTTGTAATTTGGGGGAGTGGTTCGGTCAAAATATGCTGATTACCAAGAAGGGGTGTGATTTTATATTTGAGAACAGTTTCAAGGTCCATTTTAGATTGGTATGATGTTTTAGTATCTATGTGAAACAAAAAAGAAGCAAGTTGAAGCCGTTGTGAGAAATTTCCCAAAACGCCAATTTTCGAAAGTTTTACGATCAAAAAACTTGAAAAATTCGTGTAAAGTCACAGTTACAAGATATAATTTTGTAAACTAGGAAAACGCTAAAGCCCCGCCGCGTTGATGGATGAGCTTTTATTAAGTATTTAGTTTGCGTGGGATATCTTTACTTTTGTAAGTGTTTTGCTTTGCTGCCTATGCATTGTAGGTGATTGTTGCCAAGTTCCTATTGTTACTTGTCAAATGTTATTATTTACTTTAAAAAACTTATATTAAAAGCTTTATTTCTATGGATTCTGGCAGACTTTTTCAACTTTTTTTTTCAAAGAGTACTACATCACCGTAATCTTAATGTCCATGTATAATATGAACGTTGTAGCCCCACCCGTTTGGTCATAATCGGCCCAAATGGCACGAAAATATCGCACTAAACCGTAAAAACTTATATTAAAACCTTTATTTCTATGAATTCTGGCTAATTTTTCCAACTTTTTCTTTCAAAAGGTATTACATGACCATAACCTTATTGTCCATGTATAATATGAACGTAGTAGCCCCCCCCGTTTGGTCAAATCGGCCCAAATGACACGAAAATATCGCACTAAAAATCAAAAATAAATCGTAAAAGTACGATATTCATGAGAAATATTTCTTCGATTGTACCCAAAAACAATACACTTCTAAGTTAAGAGATTTCGAAGGTCCCCTACAATTTTCATCAAGATCGCTTATGCCGTTTGCCCGGAATCCTGCTAACAAACAGACAAAAATACAAAAAAAAAAAAAAACATTGGAGCTAAATTTTTTTGGGGGTCAGTGAAATTGAAGTCTTCGCTTCGCTCATCCAACTATCATTCGAGTGTAGCTTTTTGCTATAGATTTTATGGTTAAAAATATTTTTTAGGGTTATAGCCCCTTTATGTATACAACCAACAATAATTACATGTAAGCCAACTCATCAACGGTTACATTATCCTTCTGACGAACGCGAGTACAAAACAACTCTCAATGTATTTTCTTTCCCTGAAATCTGACGATTTTCCTTCCCATAAGGTGGCAACTGTAAC
This sequence comes from Sweltsa coloradensis, assembly GCA_024449915.1. NCBI lineage: Eukaryota > Metazoa > Arthropoda > Insecta > Plecoptera > Chloroperlidae > Sweltsa > Sweltsa coloradensis. The sequence continues at coordinate 15,152 of JAMZAV010003496.1, forward strand.
GAGCAGTGAGTGAAAAAAAAGAACAACTTCTACCAACTCACAACACAAAAAGTCCACTTAAACTTTGTTAGATTGTCTGCCTGGCGGTTTGGCAGCGTTCCAAGCTAGACTTACGTCATCGGCGACAAGAACTGACTTCTGATTGATGGAGGAACTCGGAGGTTGGTGGTGGAACCTGGATGCGAGTTACACCGAGGGAGGAGACAAATGAAGGTTGTTCGACTGGTGGGGTTTTCTGATTTTGGTTTTACAACGAGTATGGTGGAATTTTGACAGTTTGAAATATTATGAAGCTTTTACGAGGTCTTACAGTGTTGCATGGAGAGAAGTATTACAGTGTTGCATGGATGTTGAGCTAAGAGAATTACTGGATTAAACATGAAAGTGAAATTATAATGAACAGTGGCGTACTCGGGAATATATTTCGCAAGTAGGGGGGAGGGGATTGCCAAGAATAAGATATGATTGCCAAAGGTGCTCCACAATTACAAACGACGCAATGGGGGGTGGGGATGGGGGGTTTAGGTGGTGAAGCAGGGTATTTAAAAAAAGGGTCTTTTTGAAGTGGTTTTCATGCGATTTAGAAAAAGTTAAGGTGCGCTTTGCTGAACGGAAAGAGAAAATAAATTAATATATGTATTTATTTATGGTGTAAACCTAGATGATTTGCAGGATATAATTCATACTGGGATTTCGGGGGGGGGGGGGGGGGGGAGGGAGCACTGACCATGACTATACAATCCAGGAGAGTAGTTTACAGAAATGCTTAACTTTTAAGGACTTGTCTGAACTATATTCTCATTCTTATTCTCAGTCTCGGTCTCGATACTAGAGGTGTTACTTTTTGTCGCTTCTTGATGAGAGTATCAACAAAGTTATCAACATCAAAACAAATAGATGAAAAGCGATGTAGTTGACACGTGCAGGAGGCCGACTGATTTCGATCTTAACATTACTTTAAAAGTGTTTCCATAACGTTTCCATACCAAATTTTATAATGTACTATTTATTACTATATTATCAATTACATTTAATGACTAATTTGGTTACTAAATGTGATTTGGAAGGGTTTTAATTCGATCGTTTCCCACGGCCACCATTTTTTAGTAATAAGAATGAAAACGAGTGTGGTTATTTCGTTACTTGGTTTCATTCCCGTTCTCAGTCTCGATCTGGCCCCTTCATACATTGCTTCTGACGTCACCGATGATGACGTCAAATTGAGAATGAGAATAAGAATATGCCACGGTTTTCAAGCAATCAGACACGTCCTTAGTCCGTCCGTCTCGTCACAATTCACGAACACAAAAATGAAGTAAATAATATCAAAACAGCCATCGAAACATTACTTTTGCCGTGGCCTTTCAGATTGTTAATAGCCTCCAAACGTCCGTTTATCGACTTACTTTAAACCATTGGTTAAACTAACGACCGAAACAGTTACATTTTAATTTAACTAACAAGTTATCTGTATTAAAGCCAGTCTTCTATCTTTCAAGATTGTTCAGGAGCTAAATCCAAAGCAAGCGATTCATCTCCATGTTAATCCGATGATTAAATATTTAATCTCAGGATTACAGTTTGTTAACTTGACTCTTCCAGTCAAGCAATTTGATTAATTTACTAAATTTCTAAGTCGTCTTCCAGAAGTCAGTTCGTTCAACTCTGCACCAAGAAAGCCCACGCAAGTCTGAATTTTGTATTTGAAATTGATATTTGGTATGAAACCATTAACTTCAATAATCGGGAAACACTCCCGTAGGTGTAATAGATTTTATGTAAATCAATCCAGAAACGAAAAAAAACAAAACAAAAAAACGCTGAGATAGGTTTTGTAATTTCTGGATTGATTTACATATATAAAACCCAATAAACCTATGGTGAGAGCAGATATTGTAAAATTGCAAAATAATATTGAATTTCTGGTTACTAGAGTGATATTTGACATAGGGGTAGTTAATTTGGATGAGCGAAGCGAAGATTCCATTTCACTACACTGGAGAAAAAAATCCGGAATGTTTTTTTCCCTTTTTTTCTGTATTTTTGTGTGTTTGTCAGCACGATTCCGGCTAAACCGATACTCCAATTGCGATGAAATTTTATGGAGGCCTTCGAAATCTCTGAACTTAGAACTGCCACACTTATAACACCTACATGCTTTATCCGATTTTAATGATATTTTCACAGAACCACAATTGTGAAATTTGAGCGCAATCGAAAAATTATTTGTCATGAATACCGAAATTTCACGTTTTTTTTTCTTTTTTTAAACAGTTCTTTGACTTATAACACCTACATGGTTTATCCGATTTTAATGATTTTGTCACAGAACCTTGATTTTATAAATTTATATATTCGTGTTAAATTTGAGCGCAATCGAATAATTATTTCGAATGAAAATTGAAATTTTACGATTTTTTTCTTTTTTTAAATTACGATTAATTTAAATTTACAAAATTTAAGTTAATTTTTTATTTAATTTAATTTAATTAAAAAAAATTCAACTAAGTAATGATTTTTTCACAGAACAACAGATAATCCGCATATCACATGGCAGCTCAATGCACCAATTACGCTCATCCAACAACGCGCCTGAAAAAGCGTTTGCGAAGGTTCCTAGTAATAAGAATTAATAATCCGCTGGGAGCCAAGCGATACTTGACCCTAACGCCACTACCACCCCTTAAAATTGGATTAGGTTGGTGGAATATCAATTCTTATATTATTATCAACCACTGCGACGAATTTCTCGCTGGTACCGGAAATTCAATATTATTATTTGGCGAACAAATTTCACAATTGAATAATTGGATGAGCCTAGCGAGCGAAGCGAAGATTCCATTTCACTACACTGGAGAAAAAAAATCCAGAATGTTTTTTTTCCCTTTTTTTCTGTATTTTTGTGTGTTTGTCAGCACGATTCCGGCTAAATTGAAACTCCAATTGCGATGAAATTTTCTAGAGGCCTTCGAAATCTCTGAACTTAGAACTGCCACGTTTTTGAGCGCAATCGGAAAATTATTTTTCATGAAAATCGCAATTTTACGATTTTTTTCGATTTTTAAAAAATTTCTTCGACTTATAACACCTACATGCTTTATCCGATTTTAATGATTTTTTTCACAGAACCTTTATTTTATGAATTAAGATATTCGTGTGAAATTTGAGCGCAATCGAAAAATTATTTGTCATGAATATCGAAATTTAACGGGTTTTTTCATTTTTAAAACAGTTCTTTGACTTATAACACCTACATGCTTTATCCTATTGTAATGATTTTTTTCACAGAATTTGAATTTTATAAATTTATATATTCGTGTTAAATTTGAGCGCAATCGAATAATTATTTCGAATGAAAATTGCAATTTTACGATCTTTTTCTTTTTTTAAATTACGATTAATTAAAATAAACAAAATTTAAGTTAATTTTTAATTAATTTAATTTAATTAAAAAAACAAAATTCGACTTAGTAATGATTTTTTCACAGAACAACAGAAAATCCGCATAACACATGGCAGCTCAATGCACCAATTACGCTCATCCAACAACGCGGCGGGACTTAAGCGTTTTCCTAGTATATACCCTAGTGTCAAATAGAAAAGCAAAAAAAAAAACAGGTTGAGGTATTAAAAAATAATACTAAAACTGGAAACGTGAATATATTTATTAATGTCATAATACCGCTTCTGGAAATATCATAAATTACAGCACAAATTATTGAAAACGACAGAAAAATAAATAGTGATTAAAATAATACAACTGTACGGACACGAAAATAAACGGCATCCCGGGTCCTTGAACATCTACGAGTTCATCTTGCTTTGAGTTAAATTGATTGAGGGTCGATTTGCCACATCTACTATAACGTAGTTAACACAACTATCAATCAATAGATTTTAAAGCCATATTTAATTGAAAAATTTATCAGAAACAACTAACAAACAGTCAGAATCAATTGGCTAGCAAGAACGGCTGAGGTTGGCCTACCGAGACGCGAATCCAGGTGTTGACTATGTTGACAACCCGACAACCAGTGTCTAGGATGGATCAAACTACGGCTTAGCTTGCGAGTCTTGTCTAGACCAGGCTGCCTTCTGTTTGGACCCCTTTCTAGATACCTAGCGTCAAACCAGGTGCTCTGAAGTGTACGGAACTACACTAGGAGCTAGGTGGCCCTTGTGTTTGTCTCGTGTGGTGTTCCATTACGCATCCACTCAAAACAAGCCTCCTGTGATCTACGACAATATGTACGTAGGCCTACTCTGACACACGTATCTCCGATGCGCCAGGCAATTACAATCATCGCCGCGATACTCAGGCAGACATGCCATAGATAGATTCACTTAGACTAGTACATTGAACAAGTATAACTCTTTGCAGAGAAAGTGAATAGTTTGTGGTAAATAATTATAAAAGTGATGATAATAATAATGCTTTACACATTGTTTATGTTAAAGTAGAGTAGATGCAAAATAATAGTCGGCCCTACTAGATTAACAACTCATATCGAAGAAAGAAAAGTTAGATATAAAGCAATAATTGATATGATATTGGGATAAGAATAGGTGATGGCACAGAAAACAGCAAATATGTAAAGTAGAATGTGTCTAATATACATGCACAATCCAAGGAAGCGTGTAAGCACATATATATAATTGATTGATTGGATATTGCTTAACGTCTCATATATATGCACTTTGGCTATTCGAGACGATGAGTGGTGATAGATGAGGATGAAGTATGAACAGAAGGGAGGAGGAGAAACCCGATACCGGCACGTAGCCTACTCCTTTCGAAAAGTACCAATAGACCAACGGCTTTAAGTCCCATCCGAAAGGACGGTGTAACCTTGACAGTCATATAGGTTCCTCCACTAACCCGGACTGCCAAGCAGACGTCGAAGAGAACGAAGCCGTTACACTAGCTTTCGAACCCTCCATCTGCTCTAACCAGCGGTATACGTGAGTTTCAGGGTAGAGCGGTCACCCACTCTACCCATGACCACGCCCGATTCTGCTTAACTTCGGTGTTCGAGTGGGAACCGGTTAAACGAGCTCGGCTTAACCGCTGGCTCACACATATAGAAGTACGTTACATCATTTCGGCTAAGGGAACGTTTGAAAAAAGAAGGAAATTTAAACAATTTTAGTGCTTATTTGTGGTTAAACTCTAGAAAATTTGAAAATATTGCAATGATAAAATAAATGACCTGCAAATATTTACAGTTAATTTATCTCATATGTCACAATATAGAAATAAAAAAGTTTTATTTTATCAAAATTTACAAGTTACAAAAGGCTTCCACCAACTGCTAATAATGACTTAGCTGTAGCATGTCTTTGCCTACTTGGCCTACTACTACTTGACATATTATTTTATGCACAATTTTTAGATGATTAAAATTGAAACAGTGTGTTTACTGTGCCAATGCTGTTATCACGATAATTTATTTTTTATTCTATGATTTTTTGGTAATATTTCCGTTAATTTTACATCTTTTTCTAGAATAATTAAATTTACAAGCAAGGGCGTGGGAAGATCCAAAAATAAGCAAAGCTACTAAATTTGAAGATTACCGTGACCGGCATTGAAAAAAATCACTTGGTGGAGGTGCCAAGTACACATAAATGAAAGCTGATCAACCTTGAACCCAAGTTATAGCCATTCTATTCTGGGGACCGTTCAGTACTATCCTAGTTGTTGGGCTTTGTCAACAAAAACGCATGTCAATTGGAGGTCATGTTCGGTTTTTATCGTGAGACGTGACACATGCACAGACGGACGGACATAAAGTGATGCATAAAGCGGAGCTCAGCTGTAGACTAGATGTTTACTAGATTATTAGTAGACGGAAAGACTAAAATCATGTAGAGAATGAAATGCAAGAAATGGACAAGAATTGAATAATTTATAAGATTCAAGCAATGTTTCGCTCTAATCTACAGATTGATATCAAGATGTAGATTTGTAATAATGTAATTGCCAATTTCACTTCATCTCTCGTTACTTCCAAAGTGAGTATTCCGAGTTAGAATCTCATCTAATGTATTATTTAGGCCATGTTATTTGCTCGGTATCGCAGCAAAGCATGTAGTTAAGTTACAGACTTTCATGAAAAATGACAGCTTTAATTAAAGTTAAAACTATGTCAATTAAGCGAGGGAAGATTTCACTGCGGAGTTTCGCCAACTGATTCAAGTTCTTCGTGAATTATTAGAGAGACCAAACTATACTTGTAAATTCGCCTGCTGAATAAGAGACTAGCAAAGTCTGGGTTTAGGGCTAAGCATGTTAAGAAGGCACTTCTAGCTCCTCCCACGTTATGTCTTTGAACATACTCTCGCAAAAAAGATCTGGCTGATGATAGATAGTGCATTATGCTTAAGGTACTTGTATCATCTACACCAGACCATTAAGATTTTTCAAAATAATAAATATTTTTTAGAATTTTTTAAAAATTCTTATTTTGTCACGTTTCTATTCATATATCACACATAAATATGCAATTCATATTTTATATATTATAACATTTTTTAGTGCTATTGTTCTCAATATGCTTGTTATATGCCTCAAAACTACAAAGTTGTTCTCAAATTCAACTAGCAGTATCTCAAGATACACTTTTTGAGACACTTAACTTAACAAGGATCTAGATGTGATACACTAAATATTAAGATAGGGGAATTAATGACATTTTATATTTATCGGGTTGTTTCGTAGCGATAAATATAAAATGTCATCAACGGGTAGCGAGACATTTAAAAGTTTTAGGGGAATTAATGTTTAAAAAATATATATATAGCAGAGGTCATGATGTAATGAAGAGTTTGTTTTTTAATTGCATTATTTGTTTCGTTTAATGATTTTTTTTTTATTTCAAAATTATATGAAGAAAAACGTAGATTTCAAACAAAACCATTTTTTTATTTTTTTAAATTCATTGAGATACTAATCACAAAAAAACTCTTCTTTACATCATTACCACAAAGGCCTACATTTTTAACAAACCGAAACCAACATCAATTCTCTAGGACAAAATTTAGTATTTAAAACCTCCATCGCCAGTCTCCGATTGTTGTTACAATTAACAACAATGACATTTGAGTAAAAAAAGATATATCATAAAACAATAACAAACTGGGTACTTATGTCAATTGAATAGATTTTCTGTGCTTGTGGACACAAGGTTCTTTATTCAGTTTAGATCTATGTTAGTATGTATGCCCCTTAGAAGTTGATTAAAACAAATTGTTTTCTAAAAAAAAACACACAAAATATATGCAAAGTATTGTCAAAACTACCACTTTGTAAAAATAAGCATGAAAACGCATTCAAAAGGACTGAAAATTAAATGACATAATAGCAGAGATGTAGCTTTTCTTTACAATCCAGTGTTTATTTGAGTGAGTCTTCTGGCTATACTAGTTTGGTTCTCAGACCTATTTTAGTGAGCAATGTTTTGTGTCCATTCTGGCCGTGTTATGTACCAATATTAGCTTTGTTAAAGTTAGTTTCGTGTTTAATAAATAAATAAATTCATATTATTTTTAGTCAACCCACTCAGTCACAGAACTGATTTTCAGTGGGGGACATTAAATTTAGAGTAGACTATCGCCACCATCGCCATACATATAATGTAAATCAGTAGTGTAGAGCCTACATACATCAATATTAATACACAAATCACCAGCTGGTCTACGTCTCTCTAGGCTGAGAATTGTCACTGTCAAGTACGTTCGACGTGAGATAATAAGATCAAAGTTCACTTTCACTTCCTCGTGTAATAACACTTTACAATTACATAATTGATTTACCGTGTACAAAACGAACATTTGCAAAGGAATACAATATTGATATAGGAAATTCGATTTGTGTGTGTGTGTGGCGGGGGGTGGGGGGTGGGGGGGGGGGGGGAGGGGGTAATAACTAATAATTATCGTGGTTGTAGGATCACTACAAAAACGTTTTAGCTACAAATCAAGTTTGACCAAGACTATTTTATGCATTTGATAATAAAGATCGATCTTTTAGTTAGTACTTATCGTAAACAAATTAATTAAATTATTTAATAATATCAGTCGTGATTGTAACTGTTATTGTATGGGTACAGACGTGACGTATCGTCGCTGTCAAAGTTGACTTAGTGATGCGATTGTATGTCTGCTGTAGTGGAGGGGGGGGGGGGAGGCTAGTTGTCCTGCCAGAAGAAGTGATTAGTAGAGCTGTTTAACTGAGCATTTTGATGGAATTGTGCACTTTTTGAGAAAAGCATGAAACTTCTAGCATAGCTAGCTAATACCATAATGTTCATATTTAGATGTGGAGGGAAGTCAGATTTGACCTCTGAGGATGCTGAGAGGTCAAATTCAAAATGGCCGCCAATCTACGACCCTAATGATTATACACGCTTAACTTAGGAAGCAAATTGTGTAGAAAAGCCTTTTAGGTGTCATTTCCAATTAATATTGGTTGGGATGCCCATTCATATAGTAACACTCACGTGTTTGCCAGGTCAAGGTCAAAGGTTAATTTTGACCAAAAAGGTGAACAAAATAACATGCACAATCGTTTGTTTTCTACCTCATTTAAAGGAATACTCTACCTCCAAATGATGTATTTTTTATCACGAAAGCCGCCAAGATGACCAACATAGCCAAGATGACCGCGCTGAGAGGTCAAATCCAAGATGGCCGCCATTCTACCGGCTGATTGATTATACACACCTAGCTTGGGTAGCATTTAGAGTAGAAAGGCCTTTAAGGTGTCATTTCCAATTAATATTGGGATGCCCATTCTTTTGGTAACAATCACGTGGTCTCCAGAATGAAAGGTCAAGGTCAAAGGTCAAGATTGACCAAAAAGTTGAACACAAAACATGCACAATTCCTTTGTTTTTTATGTCCTTTAAGAGAATACTCTACCTCCAAATGTGTTTTTTTTTAATCACGATGGCCGCCAAGATGACCAACATAGCCAAGATGGCTGCGCTGAGAGATCAAATCCAAGATGGCTGCCATTTTACCGGTCCAATGATCATTCACACTTAACTAAGGGAGCAAATATTGTGATTTAAGGTGTAATTTCTTATTTATATGGGTATGTCCAATCAATTGGTGACATTTTCATTTTTGTGATCGCCAGAACTAAAGGAATTACACTAAGGTCAAGGTCATAGGTAAAGATCGTCGTAAATTTACTCGAATCGATTGTTTAACTTATATTTTATTCAAGAACATAATTCTGTCAACAATCTCCAGAACAGAAGCACAATGCCGTGCACTTGAGTGCAGCTTTGGCACATCTACATCGTCCAGTGCAGCCTTTCTTACAGCCACAGTGGATCATTTCACGGCACGAATCTGATGCTTCAGGGAGAGTAGTCCGAAGAGGCTGCCACCCTGACTTTTCCTTCGTCCAGCCCCAGTTGTAGGGATCTGGCAAATCTGGATCCATTATCAATGCCTGGTTCCAACAGTTGGCCTGGTGGCAAGTGTGCTTAATGTGCTGCTGGAGTGACTGCCTTGGTTGGAGGAATATTTTCTATCGATCGAGACTTCTGTGTGAAGAGCGGTTTCCTGGCACCATTGACCTCCATGATGTCACTAGTTCGATCTTACATCAGCACAACAAATCGCAGTGAGGGAGAAGAGGGGAAAGGGAATGATGAAACGGGTGGCTCCTTCTACTGTGATGCTAAAGAACTGGAAAGAAATTCCTTCGAGTCAATGAAAACAAACGCAAATTGTTTGCTTTCCTGTCCCACGAAGCCGTCCATTTTCCTATAGTTGAGGGAAAGAGACTTTATGCAAACAGATGGCAATGGAGTTACCTGCATTCCTGCTGAGTCACATTTGGACCACCTAGCTCCATGTTCGCACGAGGAAGCCAATACTAGTCTATTACTGCATTTGGCAGATGCCGTGCAAAAGGGATGTAAGAAGGTGGGCCATACGTACCGCTGACACTGATGTGGTAGTAGTACTGGCTATAGCTCATTCAGCAAAATAGCTCTGATGAGTTGTGGATTGCCTTTGTGTCGGATCAAGCTTTCGGGACATAGCTGTCCACGAAATGGGTGCCGCAATGAATCCGGCACAATGCCAATGGATAGGATCCATGCCAAGTGATGTCAATCAAGAGTCAATGTCATTTATTGAGCGATTTGTTGTGCTGATGAACGATCGAAAGTGACATCATGGAGGTTAATGGTGCCAGGAAACAGCTCTTCACACAAGTCTCGATCAATAGAAAATATTCCACAACCAAGGCAGCACTCCAGCAGTACATTAAGCGCACTTCCTACCAGGCATTGATAATGGATCCAGATTTCCCAGATCCCTACAAATGGGGCTGGACGAAGGAGAGACAGGGTAGCAGCCTCTTCGGAACTACTCTCCCTGAAAACATCAGATTCGTGCCGTGAACTGATCCACTGTGGCTGTAAGAAAGGCTGCACTGGACGATGTAGATGTGCCAAAGCTGCACTCAAGTGCACGGCATTGTGCTTCTGTTCTGGAGATTGTTGACAGAATTATGTTCTTGAATAAATATAAGTTAAACAATCGATTCGAGTAAATTTACGACGATCTTTACCTATGACCTTGACCTTAGTGTAATCCTTTAGTTCTGGCGATCACAAAAATGAAAATGTCACCAATTGATTGGGCATACCCATAAATAGAAATTACACCTTAAATCACAATATTGCCCCTTAGTTAAGTGTGAATGATCATTGGACCGGTAAAATGGCAGCCATCTGGATTTTGATCTCTCAGCGCAGCCATCTTGGCTTGTTGGTCATCTTGGCGGCCTTCGTGATACAAATATACATCATTTTGAGGTTGAGTATTCTCTTAAAATTTAGGTAGAAAACAAACGATTGTGCATGCTATTTTGTTCACCATTTTAGTCAAAAATTGACCTTTGACCTGACCTAACGAACACGTGAGTGTTACTATATGAATGGTCATCCCAAAAATTAATTGGAAATGACACCTAAAAGGCTTATCTACACTATTGCTTCCCAAGTTAAGCGTGTATAATCATTGGATCGTGGAGTGGCGGCCATTTTTGATTGACCTCTCAGTATCCTCAGAGGTCAAATCTGACTTCCCTCCACATCTTAAAATGAATATATGGTATTAGCTAGCTATGCTAGAAGTTTTCATGCTTTTCTCAAAAAGTGCACAATTTTTCAGCCTAACAGCTCTACTGATGGGTCTTATGATATTTAGCACTGTAACAACCTTAGAAAGATGTTTTCAGTGCAGGGCAAGATCTATGAACACCAAACTATGATGCCTTAATAAATCAAGTGGCAGGTCTTACCTTATTCAAAAAGATGGGTGTGATAATCGGCGGCTGTATGCGACGTGAAATATTCTCAATTTATCCGATAATCAAACTGTAACACTGTATGACTGTATAAATATCACTGTTATCACACTGTATAACACTGTTGTATTGAGTCCTCGTCTTCTCCGTCTCGTGGACATCGCCGGCTATCACAGCGACCTGTCCGCGTAGTGAACCTGCAACGACTGACCCGGGTTGTTCCTACCCTCGCCTGGTTCTTATCAGTAGGCTACGTAACCGGTTGTATAGGCCGTGGCACAGTCAGTAATGTACATTTAGTGACGCAAAACCTGGCGTCACAAGTTGCATATTCAGAGGGTGATAGGTACACACATACTATGAGGTAGACGCTATTTTTGTCATTCTCGCACTCATTAATAATGTTAAATGTTCCATGTTGTTTAAATGAGAATGCAATTATTGTAAAATAAAATAATTTACAACCTCCTTAAGGCTTTTTTGTATCCACCCTAGTGACAAAACCTTAAAAGTCCATGCAAGTTGGCTGAATGAAAGAGTACCTTTAATAAAACAGCAAAAACATTTAACCTTACTATCGGCTATTACATGCCGGTTTTTGACAATAGTGTTGCCTGCACATCTAGTGCAAAATTAAATTTTGAGAATCGGTTTTCTGGGTAAAAGTAAGTTCACATTTAGCTGCCACCTAAGTATAAGGAAAATGAATTTATATAATAATAGTTAAGTAGCTGCATGAATTGTTTTGTCAAATGGTACAAATACGAGGATTTTTTCGAGTTTTGTACCATCTGAAAAAAAATCGTACATCAACTGTTATTTCAGAAATCTATTTGTCCATATAGCTGAAGCTAAAGGTTTAAAGCAATTTTATCCAGTAAAAAGATTATCAAAATGTAATTTTGCACTAGATGTGCAGGCAAACGACATATGAACGACATATAATGGCCGATACAATGTGGCTATGTCCCACAAAAATCGTTTTTTGCTGTTTTATTAAAGGTACTCTTTCATCTAGCCAACTTTCATGGACTTTTAAGGTTTTTAATCTAGGATGATAACAATTATTATAAGTTAAGGCTACTAGGCCGCTTCGCGAACGCTTTTTCCAGTCGCGTTGACGGATGAGCTTTTTTTTGGAATATTTCTGTCCAATGATTACGTTTTTATGTGGAATCTTATTACTTTTTCTACAGTTACTTGATATTACTTGCTCATTATACACCTGTAAAAGGCTTATATTAAAACCTTTATTTCTATGAATTTTGACCAACTTTTTCAACTTTTTCTTTCAAGAGGCACTACATCACCATAATCTTTATGTCAATGTAAAATATGAACGTTGTAGCCCCACCCGTTTGAACAGAATCGGCCCAAATATCACGAAAATATCGTATTAAAAATCGGGGAAAAAATCGTAAAAGTACGATTTTTTATAAGAAATATTTTTTCAAATGTCTCTAAAATCATAACATATATAATTTCAGTGATTTTAAACGTTCCCATAGAGTGTCATCAATATCGGAGTAGCCGTTTGCCAAATATCACGAAAATATCTCATTAAAAAATGAAAAAAATCGTAAAAGTACGATATTCATGAGAAATATTTTTTCGATTGTACCCAAAATCAATACACCTCTAAGTTCAGAGATTTCGAAGGTCCCCTCTAATTTTCATCAAGATCGCATATGCCGTTTAGCCCGGTAGAGAGCGAACAAACAGACAAAAAAACTAACAAGAACAAAACACCCGAGCTATTTTTCTTGGGGTAAGTGAAAAACAAACAAAAAACACTAAGTCAAATTGAAGTCTTCGCTTCGCTCATCCAATTATAGCCTAACTTATTTCAAACGTTTACTGCATTGTATTAGGGTTACACTCTTTGCCTGAACGTTGCATAACACCACAGCGTGTGAGAGTTATGAAAACCCACAACACTACGTTAAATTACCACGACGTACACAGTTTTAAAAACTTTCTGCACAAAGTTTATTTCCAAAGCTGTGATTTTAATTTGAGTCCCAGACAATCCCAGCGGACTAATTCGTTTTCATAAAACATTTGTGGAGTGGAAGCTGAGCTAAAGTAGAGTTATTGTGGATGTAATAAAAACTGTTGCCTATCCTAATACAGTGAATATTGCGTGATACAAACTGAAGGTACAATATACAGGATGAACTGCTAAGATCGGGCAGGGAAAAATATCAACATTCGGTCTTTATTGTGAGCGGAATCATCTACAGAGATGACATTAGAGACGAAACCATTGACAAGGTCAATGACAGCATTCGATGGGTGTGTAGCCAAAACAAGTTAAGTATGTTGACCCGAACATGTGTGTTTCTCATAATGAGGCTGCCAGAGATGGTTTACATCTAAATTACAGAGGCGGCATATACCTAGGCCAATTTTTTATGCAAAATGTGTATGTCACTCTAGGAAAGACCCATTCGGGAAACGCTTAATTTCAAGGGGAGACAAAAAAGTTATGCTAAGTAAAATGAATGAAGCGTCAAAAAATAATTTTAATATTTTTAATGTAAATATTCAGGGCTTGGGTAATTGCATTCCGGATTTAGAGATTTTTATCAAAGAATTAAAAGATAACCTGAGTGTCGTATGCATTCAGGAGCATTGGTTACGCGAGAGCGAACTTGGGACAGCGACACTTAATGGTTACGCAACCCCTATCGGTTACTGTAGAGATGTAGTACAAAGGGGAGGTGTCTGTATGTACATAAGAAATGAATTATATTCCAATGCGCTAATAAGAGAGGATCTGAATACAGAATCGACTGACAAACATTTGAATGTATAGCGGTTGAATTCCCGAACCTAAATTACGTAATTGTGTCTATTTACCGCACACCGGATGGTGAAATGATAACTTTTCTCTTAAAATTAGAAAATATCTTAAACAAACTTATACGCAATAACAAGTCAATTTTTTATGTGGAGATACAAATATAAATTTGCTAATAGAAAGTAATAAGAAATATGAATTTGTTACTTTACTTGAAACTTTTAAACCTGAAAACCACTCGTTATTTCACCAACGAGATGTACTTCGCATTCTGAAACTTTAATAGATAATATTTTCACTAGTGTTCCGCAGGAAAACTGTGCAGTACAAAATCTGACGGTATATTTTCGGATCATAATGTTATAGTTGCTAGCATACCTCTACCAAATAATATAAATCGGGCATCTCATAACGAAGTGTCAAAAAAAGTTCGCATTTATAGCGAAAGAAATTATGCAGTTTTTATTCACTTGCTAGCGAATGAAACTTGGGACGATGTAGTAAATACGACATGTCTAGAAACGCAGGCTGAAAAGCTTATTAAAACTTTTAATTTCCATTTAAATCAAGCATTTCCATTAAAACAAAATAGACCAGTAAAAAAGCATGATTCGAGGTGGATAACTAAAGGGATTATTACGTCCAGCCGTACGATGAACAGACTATATAATATACACAAATTAGCACCGACAGACGAAGCAACAGAACTGTTTTACACATATAAGCAAATATTTCAAAGAGTTAAACGGCAAGCTAAGAAAATGTACTTAGATGAACAAATAAAAAATCACACAATAAAGTTAAACTGCGTGGAATATTATACGTGAGGAATCGGGTAGACAGTCACCTCCTAAGCATAATATAAGCTTGTGTTCGGATGGTCGTTTAGTCAAAACGCCACAAGAGGTAGCAAACTCTTAAATAAGAACTATATAGAAGTTGCAGAAAATAATAATATTTTGACAAGTGCAATAAATACTGAGCATGCATTAAATAAATTAAGGGCCTCAACAGTACGCTGTAGTAAATCAATGTTTCTAAAACCGACGTCGTTGATAGAAGTTGAAGAAATAATTAAAAATATGAAAAGCACGAGCACAGTCGATATTTTCGGAATTAATCAAATGGTAGTTAAACGTGTGGCCAAGTTCGTTGCTCTTCCTCTAACAGTAATATGCAACAATTCTTTGCAGACAGGGTTGTTTCCAAAGTGGTTTAAATACACGAGAACCATTCCTATTTTTAAAAAAGGTGACAAACTTGTGCAAAAAATTATAGACCTATATCGATCCTACCAATTTTCTCTAAAGTGCTAGAAAAAGTAATGCATAAGAGGCTGTATAGTTTTCTAAACACAAATAAAATAATTAACCCCAATCAAAATGGTTTCATGAAAGGCAGATCTACACTCACAGCAGCTTTTTCTTTGACAGAGGAAATTTTAAAATCTCTGGATAAAGGCGAGAAAGTCCTCGGGCTTTTCTTTGACCTTTCGAAAGCTTTTGATACTATCAATCATGTGACACTTCTTCTAAAAATGGACTTTTATGGTATACGTGGTGTTACACAGAATGGTTTCAGTCTTATTTGGCTGACAGACAACAGCGTGTAGATATTAGCTACTATAATAAGGAGGCGAATGTGGAAGAAACAGTGAGGTCAGATTGGTGCACAATAAAGACAGGAGTTCCTCAGGGGCCCATTTTAGGACCAATCATGTTTAATTTGCATACAAACGATTTACCATTAAATGTGCCTTCGGGGCTTTTAGTCCAATTCGCGGATGACAGTAGTCGTGTCTTAGCTCATGCAGAGAGGGAAGTACTGGAACGATCAGCCAACAGTTCTACTAAAGAAAATGACGAGTGGTTTAAAGTTAATGATCTTTCTCTCAATAACGCGAAAACGGTACTGGTTAACTTTCATACGAACAAAAGCGAATTTTTAGTAGATATTAACATTTTTAATGACGGAACGGACGCCTCGGACAAAATTCCAGTATCAAAAGATGCAAATTTTCTAGGATTGCTTTTAGATAGTAACATAAGCTGGAAATTGCATATTAAAAAACTTACACCTAAACTAGCAACTGCATGTTTTATACTTAAGAAACTCAACCGAATGGTAAACGACACCTCTTTAAGATCGATGTATTTTTCATACTTTCACGCAGTAATGACTTACGGAATTGCTCTTTGGGGGAATTCAACTGACAGCAACAAAATATTTATTTTACAGAAGAAAGCCATAAGATCAATAACTAAGTCTGGCTACCGGACTAGCTGCAGACCTCTGTTCAAACGACTATGCATTTTACCCATGCCCTGTGTATACATTTATGAAGTAGTAATTTTTGTTCACAAAAATCTTCACCTATTTTCTAGTAATTCAGTTTTCATAATTTAAATACTAGGAATAAGGATAAACTAAGGGCACCAAAATGTAAGCTATAAATGAGACAAAAAGGGCTTGCAGTGTCGGGCACAAACCTTTACAATTCTGTACCGTTACAAATCAGGAATATCAAAGATTGTACTCGTTTTAAGAAAGAACTGAAAGCCATGCTTTTAGATAAATGTTATTATTCTGTAGAGCAATTTAGATCGACAACCCAAAGCACGCAGTTTTATAAAGGTTTTTTGCCGATTCTGCATGCATCCCTTAGTTATTTATTAATTTTTAATTATAATTTTAGTGTTTTGAAAAATTAATGACAACTCAAATGTTCAGTATTTTATATATTTTAAATATTAATGTATATGAACTAAACGAGGCTTAACAAATACAATACAATACATACAATACAAACCCACTTTACACCTGACCACGCCCGAAGGTTGCTTAACGTCGGTGTTCGAGTGGGAACCGGTTAAACGACCTCGGCTAAACCGCTGGCTTTTTGGAAGTATAATTGATTGATTGATTGATTGGATATTGCTTAACGTCTCATATTAATGCACTTTGGCTATTCGAGACGATGAGTGATGATAGATGAGGATGAAGTATGAACAGAAGGGAGGAGGGGAAACCCGGTACCGGCATGTAGCCTACTCCTTTCGAAAAGTACCAAGGGGACCAACGGCTTAACGTCCCATCCGAAAGGACGGTGTAAATTTGACAGTCATATAGGTTCCTCCACTAACCCCGACTGCCGAGCAGACGTCGAGGAGAACGAAGCCGTTTCACTAGCTCTCGAACCCTCCAACTGCTCCAACCAGCGGTATACGTGTCTCAGGGCAGAGCGGTCACCCACCCTACCCCTAACCACGGTTGCTTTATGTCGGTGTTCGAGTGGGAACCGGTTAAACGACCTCGGCTAAACCGCTGGCTTTTTGAAAGTATAAACTAATGAATAAAATGATCTAATGAAAATAATGTGAAAACATATTCGTTTGGTACTTCTCAATCTACTCCATAGAAATAAACTTTAATCTATTTCTATTTTAACAATTGTATGCAATTTTCCATTAGAATCTCATTTCACGCCTGGCTGGTTTCTCTTATAACCAACATCATATTACATTTGTATTACGTAATTCCGAGTATAATGCAATCCTTGAGCGTTTCAATTACTGTACTAATCCATCACTTTACGAATAAAATGCACAGCATGGCTGGGGTAATCCGTCATGCATACTGACCTAGATTGCAATAAGCTACACTGAATGGCATTCAAGTATAGGTGCACGTTTTCATCTGTAAGTTTAGTAATATCAACATGTTTTGAAGCTGTGTAAGTTGGACTGTTAATTATGATGCGCTCTTTTGTGAATAATAAAATTTTACGCGAATTCTAAAATGTTTTGTTGTTATGTACACCGTCGTACATAAGTAAATCAAGGGGTCTAGTTGGATCTACTACACTCAGCCCTTGGCTGAGGGTATACAGCAATTATATTTAACATCTATAGTAGGCTAGATCCCCAGTCATTGGTGTACTGGCGTGTCAATTAGAAGCCATCTTGAATAGGTCAGTTTGTATGTTAAAGCAGGTGGGAGCGATTTGTAGCACAAATATTTTTCAAGATGGCTGTCAGGTTGTCAGGTGAGCATATTAGCCATTAACAACAAATGATTACTAAATTCCCTTATGCAATAACTTCTTATTGTTTCTGTTTGTGCCATAGATATTGAACACCTAAAGTAGGCTAGATTAGCAGTCATTGGTCCACTTCTGTGACAAAAAGAAGCCATCTTGAAATCCCAGTTTGCATGTTAAGTAGATGGGAGAGATTTGTAGAAAAATGTTTTTAAAGATGGTCGTCAGTTTGACAGCTGAGCATATTAGACATTAACACCAAATGATTACTAAATTCCCTTATGCAATAACTTCTCATTGTTTCTGTTTGTGCATTCCCATGCTGCACAAGCGAAAAACATATCAAAAAATTCAGTAAAATCCTTAATTGCATTAAAAAAGCATAAATTAAAACGCCAAATCGCCATCTTGAATTGGATTTTCGACGCTTCAATTTGCTACGCTCGCGCCTGTGCGGAGGTGTTGGAGACTGCTAATCTAGCCTACTAAGTTTAGCATGTTTGGGGGATACTTTTACAAGAAACGCTATCAAACCAATTCAAATTTTTATCGATCTTAATCAATGAAACTAATTTTAAACTGAATGACACTTTTGAAAGGTTCATTGACACGACCCATTTGCTAGCTTCGCAAGTGGACATTTGGAGACTGTCTAGTACTTGAGTCATATCAGGTTGACTCGCCGTCATTCTGTATCGTCTTAGATAAAATTATACAAGCGTGTGTTTGTACAGCTAAGAGGACTCACGTTCAGCTGATTTTGACAAGAAGACACGGTATTCAGGAGTTAGAACGATGTAACGCCAACTATTCGGAACAAACTCTGAACCTAATTGCATGTATTGAACTAATTACAAAGCATGTGACGATGAAATATTACTCATCAAATTAACTGCACGACACAATACTCGTCCGACTCAAACTCGCATATTGTACTCGAATACCCTATTTTTTCTCGTTTTACTCTTAAACCACCCTTTAAAAAATGTGATATTTTCAAAGAATTTTCAAAAGAACTTGGTTCAAATTTTAGACGAACTTGAACTTTTCAAAATTATAGGTTTAAAAAGAACTTGAACTTTTTTAAAGTTCATTATTTGAGCTGTGAACTGAACTTTTAAAAAGTTCATTTCAAAAAAGAACTGACCCAACACTGACTATAAGTGTTAAGATATCTATGGTTGTGCATTCCCATGCTGCACAAGCTAAAACCATATCAAACAATCCAGAAAAATACTTAATCGTATCTAAAACATATGGTAAAGCATAAATTAAAACGCCAAATCGTCATCTTGAATAGGTCAGATTGACACTTCTATTTGCTTCGCTCGCATCTGTGCGGACGTATTGGAGACTGGGGATCTAGCCTACTTTTGATGTTACATATCATTGGTATACAGTGTCTTTAATTTGTTGATAATTTTAGAGTTTAGAATTTTTTTTAATACAGCGTGTGGAATATTTGGTACAGCGAAGAGGAGACTGGAGTGTGGTTGAAAGGAAAGAAAGGTATCAGGGGATAAGAAGATGGAGAGGCCCATCTTCCATACCAACCCAACTCTGATTTGGACGTGACAACCGAAAAATAGAAAAATGATTTTAGTGAATGAAAAATACTTTCTATAAATTTAACTTGGCACGACACAAATAGAGCCAATCACAGCACAATCCTTCTCCCGTCTCTGAACAACGTATTACATTGAATCACTCTTAACAAATCGTAAAACAAAACTTACCACTTAAAACTTTCAAAATTTCCATCCCGCAACTTTCCATTTTACGCGAAACAGACATTTCACAGGCGTATTACAGGCAGCGAGACGCCGCTAGGAAATGTATTATACCCTTCCCGCCATCAATATTGTTCCCTTGGTCTAAAAAGCTATTCGAGATGATAGATGGGCGGAGGCGCCGCTTTCAAACAACTATTGTGCGATCAGAGACAGGAGCCAAAAATAATAAAAACACATTGTGACGAAACGTCGATAATTTGACAAAAGACGATTGGGAAAATTCGTGTTCATTCATTCGTGATCTAAATTTTATTGGGTGTGTAAGGTCTGTGTTAGAAGGTCTAATTTTTCGTTCCAGCATTTCTAAAAACTAAATGCGATAAAAGCAAAACATTGTTATATATTAAATACGCATTAAAAGTAGAGATACGTTTTTTAGCATTAAAATTTAGAATATTTTGCAATTTTGACAAATTTGCATTTTGTAGCATTAATTGGTTTTCTTTCTACCAAAACCCTTAATGTAGGGTGATTCTTACACTTCTAATGGTAAATGATGAATTATAGGCAGTGAATTATAGGAACATCATAATTAAATATCACATAAAACGCTAGAACACATTGATAAACTAGTTCTCAATAGGCATTAAAAACATAATTTTTAGTAAAATTAGCAATTTGTTGCATAAAAAACCTAAAACGCAAAAAAAAACGTATCTCTAAACATAAGATTTGATTTTGTCGTTGATATCAAGGTATTAAATGTAACAGTGGGCTTTGGAAACAGGTTAAGATTAAATTGGTATCGAGATTTTTATTACTGAACATAAACGCAAAAAAAATATATAAACGAGCCTAAAAAGTATTAAATATCGTCGAAAACCATAATTATTTTGTTGTTTTCAGTTTTTAGACGCACTTTAAAGGACTAATAATTGTAAATCTGATTTAAAAAAGGGAGTATTAAAATAATTAATTATCTCTTCGAGACGTATATCAAATAACCTTTTTTTCAAGTTTATAATAATAAAAATGATAAAAAAAGTTGTTCATACAAAAATTAAGACCGCTGTTTTAACCATTGAACTTTGCAAAAATCATTTTTTTTTACATGTGGCTAAGCTTTTCTCACCCACTAGGCCCCTCAAGTGTATACAAAAATATAATTAATTTCGATAACATATCAAATAATCGATATATCGACATCAAATCAAAATGTCGAGATTTGACACCCCCTAGATTTTACTACTTTTTCATGTTCGCTTCTACACGATGTTCGCCTATAGAGAAGCGGTCGTACGCATGGTCGATACGGACGGCACTATGATGAGAGGGGAGGAAGGGGGGGGGGGGGGGGGGGGAGGGGATGAAACAAAAGAGTTTCTCGCGAACAATCGCCTGCGATTGAACATCACTTCGACGTCGACGAGTTATATAAGAATGATGTCTGGAGGGGTTTTAGGGGGTGTAAGAAACTAAAGACACGGCTTCATATTTCACTCGATAAACCTGTCAAGTGGCTTAGAAACAAGATGGTGGGTTTTAATAATAACCCTTCAGGTTTCAAACACACCTATTGGATTTGAGCCTCAGGCATGCACGTGAAACGCGAATTGTTAATTAGACGAGTGAGCGAAGCGAAACAAAGTCTACAACGCTACTCGATCGAACCTTCTCGTGCTGTGTCCAATGTCTGTATGTCCGGTCCCATACGGCCGAACGGCTAAATAGATTGAGCTGAAATTTTAAACAGACATCCGTGACCAGGTAACTGAGAACTGCTAACAAAATGAGCACAATCCATTTCGATTTAAACCTACAAGAAATAATAAATTGAAAAATAGGACTAACATTGTGTAGGAATTCTTTTAACGACAATGGTTTTACCACTTTTGAAAAATCACTGCTTCTAAGATGTTACTCGGTTGCGATGGAGGCTGTGGAAAAAATATTTGTAATGCAGTTATGCAGCAAGGAGGTATGAATAATGTAAGGAGACAGCATGTCGCCGTCAAAACCATAGCCACTTTGAACGACAATGGTGGTGCGCGAAAGCCTCGAACCCAAAGCAAGGTCGTCGGTATTATTAGAGCTCATTGTCAAAGCTATGAACATTCCAAAACAAACAAAAACGCAGCACATCAACAAAAATTAAATTTCAACTCTTTATTATTCATTCTCATATTGATACAAGAGTTTTATCAATGTTTCAAGTATAATATCAGCTGTTTCAGTGCCGTCGATGGTAGTCGCCATATTGGTCAGCACCAACGAGAAGGAGTAAATACTGCGAAAAACTCTATGTTTTAGAAGCCGCCATATTGGTCAGCACCAACGAGAAGCAGCAAATACTGCGAAAAACTCGATCAGAGACGTTCAAAACGGCCACGTTCATTTGTACAGCCACAGATAGCGCATGCTGTCTCCTTACATTATTCATACCTCCTTGTTATGCAGTGACAAACTAGGTCTATGAAAACTTGCATGTCCAAGGTACCCCCAAATTCCGCTGGGTGATTGAGTAAACCTTGCAATCTTTACTCGTATTTTGTGCTGGCTATGTTTTCCATAGTATTGTCACAGTTGATGTAGACTTAACTGCGTTATATGCATTTCAAAACATGTTTAATATTTTTTAAATACAATCCATAAACTACAAAATCTTATCCGACCAGGGGATTGAACCCAGGTCTCCCACATTACGGTCCGGGTGTAAGGGCGCCTTAGCCAACTAGACTAGGGAAACGCCAAAGTCGTTGATAGACGAGTGAGTAAGCCATGTGTTGAATATTTGGTATCATTCCCCATACTGGGCTAGATTCAGTCTTAGGTATAGGGGAGGAAAAGGGATGTTCCCGGGTACTCATCACATGGCTCACTCACTCGTCTATCAACGACTTTGGTGTTTACCTAATTTAGAGAGTGTTAACAGGAAAGTATTTGAGAATTAACATGGGTATGGGTGTCTCCAAATGAGGTACTTACAACAGATCGTCAAAGAAGGGAATAAAAAAAATATGTTACGTTTTTTGTATAGCCCTATGATTTAACATAATTATGGATTTGTCCAAGTCCGCCATTTTTAACGAGACGCAACTTTGCGCTGGTAAATATTTGTGTTTTGTCCCTTTTTTGTTTAAACTACACACTTAAAAGTTCGTAAATAAATTGTCATTAAAATAAACTACTACACCATTAGTTTTAACTAAAACCGTAATTTAGATTAAATTTTTAAAAACTATTTGAAATCCTGAAAGTTGGAAAAACGTTAACAGCAAAAAAACAAATAGAGCTACACTAGCGCCAAAGAGCGCTCCAGTGGCCAATTATGGAGATTGCCGGGATCCAGGCGCGTCGGAAGTCCATTTTTCCAGGGGAAACGAACTTTCACAGGAAAAGTACATGCTTCCATACATATTTACATAATATGCAACTAAATTCCTTGAGTCAGTGGCGTGCGGTGAAATATATTTCGGGGGGAAGGGGGTTAAAAAAACAATCAATGGGGGGAGGGTCCCCCACAATAGCGCAGCAGGCAATTTTTTAGAAGAATATGTATTTTTTAAGTGGTTTTTACGTGTTTTAGAAGAAGTTAAGTTTGTTTGAACAAAAAAAGAAAAGATAGAAGAAGAATTTAATTTATTGCGAAAAACCGAGATGACTTGAAGAAAGTAATATTTATGCTTGTTGGTTTAGGCTTGAATGGGTTTTTCGTAATTTTTCTAGGGGGGGGGGGGGTCGAGAAGATACTTTCTCTCCTCCTCCGTAAGCTCAGGGGGGCAAGCTACCACCCTGCCCCCCGGGACCGACGCCGCTGGAGACAACAATCAACACTGTGCGCATGGACAGGCAGGGAAAGAGGAAGCCAGCTGAAGTATCTAGCAGGCGGCGATATACTAAGTTAAACTGCCGTGACGCTAGACGTGTTCGAATAAAACTCAGTCTCTGTTCTGATTTGTAAATGTCGCCTTCATGGTTTATTTATGAAGCTCGGTCTCCCCGTGTCAGGATTTAGTGGAAATTGTTTTGCGATTACCGACGTGAAAAACAGATCAGTGACAATCCCTCCTGTGCACCGCCTTTACAATGTTTTATTTATGAGAACGAGAGAACAAGGCGAGCGGTGAGCGCGGGAGATTTAACTCGGTAGAGAGAAAGAGAGTGAGAGAGACTGGAGTAATGAATTGACCGTCGTCTCGGAGCAAAGGGTTAATAATGAATTGTGTTAGTGAAGGTTGGAAATTAAGAGGGAATGAATACGTATGTGTGTTTGACAGGGGGATAGAATCATAAATGGGCAGCTGACCAAAATTGTGGAAGTGAATACAATTAAGAGGAAATATTATATATAAACTAGGCCGCTAAGAAAACGATACATGGGATGAGATGATAAATAATATATGGACGAGCGTTCTCGGACTGTGTCTCCTTTCCCAATACTAGTTTCTCAGTGGCGTTGATGGATGAGCGTTTTCGAACTATTGTGTTCTCTTTTCTCATGTCTTTCAATTTATTTTCTTTGTTTTCTGTCCAACTTTAGGAGGTCATCCAATCAATGGAAGCGGAAAAATTATTCAAAAAACTACGCAGTTATATTAAAATCTTAGCGTTGATGTCTATATAGACGTTTTTGCGTGTCTATTGTGCCTGTATTTAGGCCTACCAATATTTTTTTACTAGTCGCATTGATGAATAAGCGATTGTGGTCTTTTAAAAAATTATCACCAAGTAATTGATGGTTTTCATCGAAACACAACTGAGGGAATACATTTTATCAACAGAGCTGAAAATAAGTGGATAGCAAAATAAATGTTAGTTTTTTGTCCAGCATTCGGAAAGAAGTACAAACATTGGACGTGAAATATTATTTTATACCGCGTAAAGAACGCAAAAAACCGTCGCGTTGATAAACGAGCATTTTGGAGATCGGTATTTGAAATGTATAATAATGTTATAAATAAATATTTATATAAGTACTTTTTGAAGTTATGCGTTAAATCTATACGTTAGTTTGCCACAGATGCACGCAAGCAAATATCTTTAAGCCATTGAACTCAAGCTCTCAAGGTTAAATGAACATATGGTTCAATTAGCATTACGCCATCCCGAAGCCTGAATTTGATGTGATGTTCGAAGCTTTGATATATTATACACTACACCAATCTACCCGCTGCGTAGAATTCAATGAAGCAAATAGGATAAATAGTCAGTGCCAATAACATGAAAGGTAAATGTAATTGACCTTTAGAATGAGAATACCAAACGTTGCGCATTCACTAGCTTAAGGCTATACATGGATATGTTGTGGTATTGGTCAATGTACAGTCCGATCAGAATAGTTTCAAAGTAGCTGGCTAGTTTGTATAAATAAATTCGTATTTACAGTCTATCTAGTCAGTCACATAACTGATTTTCTGTGGGAGACATTAAATTTAAAGCCGACCAAGCCAACCCTGTAGGCCGGGCGAACAATGACCAACTAGAGACAGGCATATTAAAGTAAGAAACACCGATCAATCAAGCTGAACACGATTTCAACAGAGGACAGCGCCAGAATCAACGAGGTTGATTCAGGACAACCTTTGAATGTATTATGTGCCTCGTTGCTAGGACGGCTCCAAATGATAATAATACTTATCATAAATAAAAATATTATATATGACCAATTTTGGAAGCTTACGCGGGAAAACGGTCTGGTTCGGTGGTTCAACAATTTTTTTAGGGATCGAGCTCTCATTGGATGAGCGTAGCGAGCGTAGCGAGCGAAGCGAAGATTCCATTCTACTACACTGGAGAAAAAAATCCGGAATGTTTTTTTTTCTTTCTTTCTTCTTTTTTGTATTTTTGTCTGTTTGTCCACACGATTCCGGCTAAACCGATACTCCGATTGCGATGAAATTTTATGGAGGCCTTCGAAATCTCTGAACTTAGAACTTCCACGTTTTTGAGCGCAATCGGAAAATTTTTTCTCATGAAAATCGCAATTTTACGATTTTTTTCGATTTTTAACAAATTTCTTCGACTTATAACACCTACATGCTTTATCCGATTTTAATTATTTTTGCACAGAACCTTTATTTTATGAATTAAGATATATTTGTGAAATTTGAGCGCAATTGAAAAAATATTTATCATAAAAATCGAAATTTTACATTTTTTTTAAAAAAACAATTCTTTGACTTATAACACCTACATGCTTTATCCGATTTTAATGATTTTTTCGCAGAACCTTAATTTTATGAATTTATATATTAGTGTTAAATTTGAGCGCAATCGAGAAATTATTTCTTATTAAAATTAAATTTTACGATTTTTTTTAACAATTACGATTTATTAAAAAAAATTAGAAAAATAAAGTTAATTCTTTATTTTATTTAATTTAATTTAAAAAAAATTCAATTTAATAATGATTTTTCCACAGAACAACAGAAAATTCCCATAACACACGGCAGCTCAATGCACCAATTACGCTCATCCAACAACGCGGCGGGACTTAAGCGTTTTCCTAGTATAAGAAATACTCTTCAGTCCGTCTGCACGTATGTCAAATCTCACGATAAAGACCGTATGACCTCCGATTGACAAGTGTTAATTGTTGTCATTGACCTTCAACAAGCATGATACAGAATGTTTACAGTGTTTTGACTTGTCTAGATAATTTATTTAGATAATGTCGTTATCTTTTATCTTATCTAGATAAAATTATCTTGATTATTTATTTAGATAAAATTCCTTATCTTTTATCTTATCCAGAAAAGGTTTTTGTTGGTATCTTTTTCAATTACCTACATCAAATAAAATTTATCTTATCTTATATTGTTAAACTTTTAGATAATTGTTTGAGATAAAATAAATTATAGGAAAAATATAATAATGAATAACTTTTCAAAATAAAAAAACTTCAATTAGGTATTCTGAACTCTGAAACACGTAAATTTGTAATAATTATTATCTTTTATCTAAGCAAAATAATTAACTAGATAACTATTTTTAACTGTTATCTTTTACCTGGATAATTTTATCACAGTTTATCTTTATCTAGATACAAATTAAATTATCTGGTCATAACACTGAATTTGTATGGTGACCCTGAGGAGTAACAGAGAAGTAGCTATCTCCTTAAAAAAAATAAAAAATATCACCCCCCCCAATAGATCAACTGAGGGCTTCCAATGAATTATTTGATTTTTGGAGTTTCATTCAACTGTCTGTTATATTATAATATAATATTTATAATTAAGTAGTATTAGGAAGCAAAGCTCTTCTATATGTAGCACCATAATGTCCGCCGCCGTCTGTGCGTGGTCACGTCTCACGATAAAAACCGAACATGACCTTCGATTCAGATGCATATTTTGGTTGGCACTGCTCTTCAACAAGGATGATACAATGGTTTTGGTGACCCTGGGAGTGTAAATGGCCTGGCTATTCCCCAGAAAGTTTGAAAATACTTAAAGCTATTCGACCGCGTTTTTCTATTTTTTTCCAAAATATGCTACCAAGTCAAAACATAGTAAATGGCTTTGGAACCTGGCTATTTTAGAAAATCAAAAATATTTTTTTCAAATTTTTCTGATCCGGTACACGGCCAATAAAGCAATCTCAAAATAATTTCAAACTTCAATTCGCCAAGACACACCATTCAACGTAGGGTGTTGTGTTTTTGTGACATTAATTTTCAACTGTTTTTCAATGGACTGACTGAGAGAAAAAAGATTTTTTTTAACAATTGTCTTTCCTGCGAATTTTTTTGTTTGGCGGTACAAATCGGTAAAAAATACCGCCAAACGAAAAAATTCGTAAGAAAGACAATTGTTAAAAAAATCTTTTTTCTCTCAGTCAGTCCATTGGGAAACAGTTGAAAATTAATGTCTTAAAAGCACAACACCCTACGTTGAATGATGTGCCTTGGCGAATTGAAGTTTGAAATTATTTTGAGATGGCTATATTGGCCGTGTACCGGATCAAAAAAATTTAAAAAAAATACTTTTGATTTTCTAAAATAGCCAGGTGTCAAAGCTATTCACTATATTTTGACTTCGTAGCATATTTTGGAAAATAGAAAAACGCGGTGGAATAGCCTTAAATCGGTACCTATAAACGATTAGTTTATGCTAAAAGGTTAGTTGTTCATTACGAATACTTGCCACACTATAAGCTTAGTACATACTTGCTACATTATAAACTGTAAACAAAGCTTCCCGTAGAGAACGCAACAAGGATACAATGTTTTGCTTGGAGCTAATAGAGCCAAACGACACCGTCCCTGGTTGAAGTGTCTGGTAGCTAATTAAGATGGATAGCTCGTTAGGATAATCATGGCCGTCAAGTTGTCAACGAGGGGTCGCCGTCGTGGCTTATAAACCTCTCTCTGGGTTTTAAACAACTCGAACAACTTAATTGCTCAACGAGCCCTGACCTATTTGGTAACAGTAATGATTTATTGAAAGGAAGCCAAAGTTAAATTAAAAAATATATATTCTTTGGCGTTAACAAGTTGGTATTATAGTTGTTCCGAAGCAACTAAACCGATGCTGACGTCACCGGCGGGTGGATCGCAGCCAATCAGCGGTCCCCAATTTAAAATACTGATCGCTCATTGGCCAGTCGAGGTAGCGCGCAACGGCATATTTGCTGCGGAACAACTATATCACCGTTTTTTAATTGGAAAATAATAAGTGTCGGATTAACACCAGAACTCAATGTAAATATTATTCTATAAAATATAATGAGTGCCTACCTAGTGGCGTCCCATATTTACAATTTTTTGAATACATCTATGAAAGAAAAATCCGGTACGCTTTTTTGGGATGTTAATAAACTACCCGTCGTCTTTGTCATGCTGAAAAATATAAAATGAGGGCATTTCAGACTTCTTTTAAAAACCAGAACAAACATTTTTCAGTACGCTTTTCCGTTACGCCATTTTTTTCGTCTCGTGCGTCCGGTTCTTTAGTGTCCAAGACGGACGGGATCGGATAATTTTTGTAGAAGTTATGTAAAAAGATAGTGTTTTAGATATACTGATATTGTGAAGCTCTAGAATAAGTAGAATGCGTCTTACCTGGCGAATATAGCCGAGAAGTTCTGCTGTAGGGGGGAAGGTCGGCTCTTCCAACAGCTGGAGTGGTACTCGCTAGTATTCCCACCCGGGAGCGCGATAAACTCCTCACACTGAGTCAACACAATCCTCAAGGTCTCCACCAGAAGTCGCACTGACCCCTTGACAAAATGGCGGTCGACCTTCATCGGTTGAAGTTTCACCGCTAACAAACCGATCGGGAGCAATTCCGTCGTATTATCGTCACTTTTCAACCCCAAACCTTTAGAATTCTGATTACTCGAAAACGGCCAATCGGTGTTTTTGTTTTTTGAACCGCGATTATCAAATGTTTGACGCGAATCACGAAAATCGATCTGAAACGAGTTGCGATCTTGTTGGGAATTTCCCTTTTCGCGGTCGTTGCGCGGTGGGTTGTTTTTGATCGCGAACCTGTCCTGCGTTACACTCGCTAGATAGTTCAGGACGTTCTTCGACCCCGATCCTTTACCAACATCGTCACTTTGATAATCACCATCGTCATCAACCTCTTTAAAACCCAAACTATGCCCAGGCACAAAATCCGCTTCTCGATCTTTAACACCGCCACTCGAAACAATCGTCTCGCCGATTTTCGTCCACCGGACAACCCCGCTCCCTTCTCTCCTCACAATCCCTTCTTCATTGCTCTCATCATCTAACAAAACATCTTTAAACCCTTTATCTTTAACAATTCTAACATCCCCACCAACATTAGTCACCTTCACAGACGTAGAACCCGTTTTCGTATCACTTTTTTCTTCGTGAAAATAAAACTTCTCCACTCCGTTATTACCTCCATCTAAATTCCCCTCATCCCCAACCGCCGACGTCATCATTTCTTCCGCATCATATTTCCTTGTCTTATGCTCGACATTTTCAACATTCTCATCACGTAAATCCATGGTCGGAACTTTATAAACAGATTTAAGGCCCATTTTACGTCCGGCAGTTAAGCGTTCCGCTTGCGTCTCCTCCATATTGGCTTTTGATTGTATTCGGCCGTTCTCGGTCGGACTCGGATTTTTCCGGGCACCACGATGTTCGTCATCGTCACCATGGGAGAGAAATTGACTATGACTAGATATTGGATCATTTTTGTTACTCTTCACAAGCTTCGAGCCAGACCGTATCTTATCGTCTGCTTTAAAGCCAACATTTTCTTTCGTCTTTACAAGACTGCTCTTATCCGAAGACGTCGATGTCTTTTCAGATCTTTTTATAACACTCTCATCTTCTCGTAACCTCAACACACTATCGTCCTCTTCAACTTTAGTCAACTTGCTTTTCTTATTGTTTAACTTCACGACAACACTAGATTTCAGTTTATCGGGGTTCAAATTAGCACCTATCTTTGCCTTTACGGTTAGATTCACGTGTGTATCATTGTCTTTAATTGGTTGTTTGAAATACAACATCCTGTCTTTAACGACCGGCGTCTCGCTTACTGACGTCATAACAATCTCCCTTCGAGAACTCAAACTTTCATCTTGCCCCAACTTGCGTTGTCTTTTTACGGCGTCACGTTTCGCCCTGACGTTCTCCGTGGCGTTAGAAATCTTATCTTTCGTGGTTTTCCGCGCCCTTTCGGGAACATTCGTGTCTCCCGTTCTGTGTCTTGAAATATCCCCGCCCATTTTATGTCCCTCGTTAGCTTTTGTCATTTCTCGCGTTCGTCTGGAATTCTGATTATTTTTAGCTCTGTTCTTTAGGTTGTTAACTGGCGGCATGTTGGTAGTAACTTTCTGGTTATTCACAACGGATTTCCCACCGTTATGGTTGGTTTTGACCTCGCTTTTAGTATTATTGTATAAAAAATCGCTATTCTTGCCGTTCACACTCTCGTTAGTTACGTGAAACACCGCTGACGCGCTAGTGTCGACCCAAAGCCAGACAAAATGGCCACTCATCATGTTGAGACGTTTAGCTTCCGCCATGATCCGCTTGGCGGCGCTGAGATCGCAGAGAAGAAGAACTACTCCGCGGGTAGAACGCGAGATGTCTGCGAGGCGGCGGAAGATGGCGGTGGGCGGGGCTTGCGGCTGGAGAAGCATCAAGGTCGGGTTTAGGGGCGGGGAGTCGAGGATTGCCGAGATGTCCCGACGGAGAGCTACGCCGGCCGCGGCGGATGAGTCGGCAAGCACGGTGAACGAGTGCCAATGGGCGGCGAGGAGCAGGGAGCGTACGGCGTTTAGCATCTCGTGTGAACCGGGCTCGAAGTGGACTTCAAGTTGGCCGATCTCCTGTAAGCACAAAAACGGACCTGAGTTACATTTCGTCTTTCTAAACGATATTATTGTACAAATTCTTTAAAAAAAATATGAATTGTGTTCTGTTAACATACTGTAGTGGTTACAACAAAAGAATGCAGATAGCTCCGAAATTGTTTACACAACATAACAACTGTCTATACTCTATTTACAATTACTCATCGTGGGTCTATCACACGAATCTTTCACATATAATTCTTGAATAATATTGGTGAAATTACTTTTGGCGTGCATTCATACTACCCCTACCACTACTACCTGTGACGAGAGCATCTTCATTCTTTCGTTTCCCCGAAATTCCGCTAGGAGATTCGGTAAACCTTGTATTCAAATATAGACAGTTACTCAGCGGCATACTAAGTGGGCTAAGAGACAAATATTCCGCTACTCACAGTAACTCATCACATCCAAGGTCTACAAAATGTTCTAACAAACATTCGAGGAACCTTGGAAACTTTTAAGGCAGCCAATGCATGCATCCTATAGTAAGGATAACATTTTTTGACTTTAACTCACAATTGTTTGCAATTTGTGACGTGTTTAGAAATCCTTGCTTGAAAACTGTGACACTTTTTATTTACTAATTGAAACGAGAACTTTTTGATCAACAGCGACAACTTTGTAAATAGAAAAACTTGTCCACAGCGCAATAGTGCAAACATTTTTGTGTACTTTCACCGAATAAAATTTTAGAACTGAGAGTCTCTTCAGTAAGTTGTCAATGTCTATCCATAAGTTTTTGCATGATTCATTTTATTTAAAAAGAATTGTTTTGAAGTGGATGTCTGATTTTCTAGTGTTATATCATTGGATATGGCATTGTTTTAAATTTGACTCTTAGTTATGTGCAATGTAAATAAATAGCTAGGTATTCAAATACATGTCTAACTTATTCAATGTGTTAAAAAAGTCAATGTGGAGATGCCTGGCTTTGAATCTATACTCCTTATTTTCTGAATGCCAATTTTCTTGTTGATGGTTCTAGTTCTGATCACATTCCTAATGTATTATCTGCGTTTAAGCGCCGTAATTAGTTCCGAAGTGTTCTTATGACTAACCCAGTAAACGTATAACTCTGGCCGACATTTTTATGACGCAAGTTTGAGAGTCTGCTAATGACTCGGGAGAAACATATGACGATCCGATCACTCTGCGCTCAGTAAAAACAGTCGGGAGTAGAAAACTTTGGTAGTTTAGTTTCGCGGCGAGTTGGCTGAGTTTCTTGCGAGGGCCTTTTACCCCCTCCCCTTCCCCCTTCAACACGCAAGGGGCTATACATACGGTGTCCGTTAAAATGGCAGACCACAGCTTTATAGTTATGTAATAAACCACGTGAATTATTTACACTTAATTCGTACACTTGTTACAGTAAAACTGCTATTTGCTGAAGAATGAATCGTTTTAAATAATGATAAAAATTGTAATGTAAAAAAAATTGTATCAACACAAAAAATACACAATTCTCGATGTGGATTTGTGCCTGAATCGATTCAATTTAATTTTATGATAAATTTGGGAAAATCAAATTAAAAAACTATTGTTAGAACTCTAAAATAAAATTTATTTTTTTTTATTTTAGTAATGGATCCAAATAGCATTATATTCCTACAGATCAAGGTAAAAATAAAAAACAAAATTTTTAAAATACATGAATCAAGATCTGCAAAGTAAGAAAGAAAATTTGGCCACTGTAAAGGGAATTAAAACCAGTGAAATTTCAGTTATGAACGTGTACATGTATAACTATTTGCCGAAGAACTGAACAGTCTATAGTAAATAATAATAAAATTGTAATAATAATAATGATACACACAGTGTTTATGATAAAGTAGAGTAGATGCAAAATAATAATAGGCCCTACTAGATTAAGGTAAAAATGTACAAAACAAATATTTATACCGGTTCATTAATAAAGATCTCATATAGAAGAAAGAAAAGTTAGATGTACAGTAGAACGTGACTAATATACATGCACAATCCAAGGAAGCGTGTAAGAACAGAAGTTTGTTACATCATTTCGGCTAAGGGAACGTTTGAAAAAAGAAGAAAAATTTAAACAATTTCAGTGCTTATTTATGGTTAAACTCTAGATAATTTGTAAATATTTCAATGATAAAATAAATCAACCACAAAATTTTACATTGAGAGGTAGTCATTGACGGAGTAAAAGCTGTATGTTGTAAGATATGATTTCAACTTATGTTTGAAGGAGGTTTTGATGTTGTAACCAGGGAGCTTATTGTAGAGGGTGGAAGCTAGATATTCAGGGCCTTGTGCAAAGAGGCGCAGGTTGTGGGAGGGCCTGTGTATATTAAGGTTGGATCTAGTGTTGTGGGAGTGCAAAGAAGCATTTAGATGGATATCTCGAGAACGGTGCCAAATATTTAAAAACTGATTGTAGACAATTGTGGCTTTGATAAAACAATAGAATGCAAGAAAAAATATTGAAATATAATAATTAGTGCGGTTTGTATTTCAAATATTCATTTAATTCATAATATAACCAATTAAACACTTAATTACCATAACATTACAATATTTTTCGTGCAGGGTATAGTTCTCGCATTACAGCATAGATGTCTGCATTCAGTTTTCCGATATTTTACAGCCATACCACTAAAAAAACTGTAATTTCGCGTACTTCATTTCTTTTTTATTCAAGTTTATCTTTCATTCAACCAACTTTCAGTCATTTTCCTTTGACTTGCAAAACATCGGTCTAGAATGGCTAAGGCTGATTCGCGCCCGTTACGACCAAACCACGCCACGGTATATATCATTTGTTTTTAGTCATTAGTCTATCGTTACACACGTTTGAGATAGGGCATTACCTCGGGAATTTTCTGCCCTTCTCGTGAACAGCATCTTTTTTTAGTAAAACGTATATAATTTCAAAAGGAAAGTGCCAGATCTTTAAAGACTCGTTTTGTAAATAAAGAACAAGTGGCAGTTTTATTTATCGGGTTGTTTTGTAGAAGTGGTATACTGCAAGATATTCTTATGTCGACGTTTTAAAGACCATTTTGTCTTCTTCTTCAGGACGTGAAATATGATATTAAAGTTTATGAATTGACTCTTTTTAAAAGAACAAAGTTTTTACACATTTAAAAGAAAATTATATGTTATAAAGATGAAGTTCACGAGAAAGAGCAGAAAATTCTCGATGGAACGCCATGTTAAACTGTGTAACAATTTTGATAAATGGCCAGAAACAAATAAAATGTATGTGTATGTCCTCCGTTAAGCGTACTAATGTTAAATGTAGTATTTTGTCTGGCTCTCAATTCCTTGTACAATGCTTTTTACCAATCAGCGTATTTTACAACCTTCACATTTATATCTATTCACGTTCAAAAATAACATGCATTAAATTGTATTCAGTTCTTTGTGTGTTTGCTGTTATAACTGGGTTGCTATGTTTAAATTGCAAAACCGTGCTCAAGTACTGTGTTACAAGATTTGTAAAAAAAATATTTAATGTGTGCAAATCGTCCAAGTAAGCATACATAACATGCTCATCTCTTTTCGCTTCCGTGGGTGAATAAACTAATAGAGCAACCGCACCGGTTGGAACCCCCCCCTACTTCCCCTCTCTCCCCTCCCTCGGTCGATAACCTCCTAGCTGTGTCTTCGCGGACAATAAGGTCACAAGGAACAACCCCCCCCCCCACGTTAGAGTTGAGTTAATTAGGGGACATAATGGGATTTAAATATTCTCTTACAAAGGGAGTTCGTTGTTCTGAACAGTTGAGGTTATAATGAGGTGTTGAAAAATAATTTGAGTTAACTCTTTGAGTGGGAGAAAAAAGTTATGTACACTTTTTCGCCTTTTAATTTTATAGACAACGAAATATGACCAGAATTATTTTAAAGTGTAAAAAGCTATAGCATTGTCCTCAAAAGTCGTGTCTATACAATTGAAGAAAGATTAGCAGAAGATTACGAGCCCGTGCTTCGTTTAATTGTTTTGACAATTACCGTTTTGACTAGACTTAAAATATTAATTTTATTTATTGTTTTAATATGCACGTAGGCTATAAAAGTTAACACATAAGCCCATCTAATTGATTTTCATTTGTAATCTCTCTCTAGAGAACTTTAATGAACAACTACGAATGTTGTTACTTGTTAGGGCTAGGCTATGAAACATTATTATTTAATTATTTATATTACATGAAAATGTTGATATCAATTAATGTATCAACATTTTATTTTTCGTGACCCCCAAAAAACAAATTATTTGAAAAATATCAAAATTTGTATATAAAGACTACGCTAACTTTACGGCTAAAAAAGTTGGTAAAAAAGCGCCAAAATTTTAGAAAGGTTTTTGAGTTTTCACACTCGCGAATAATGACCCGGCACCTCCACCAAAATCATTATATTTTGTTTGGTACTCGTCGAGTGAGAACGCCATGGGTGAAATTAAATAAAAACAGTAAAAAAATCGTATTTAGAGTCTAATCATTCAGTCATAAAACTGATTTTCAGTGGGGAACATTAAATTTCAAGCTGTTCAAGCCAACCCCGCAGCCCCGCAGACACCATACGAGCGAACAATGGCTAAATATATCTAAGAATGAAATACCGATCAATCAAGCTGGACACGATTCCACCCGCGGACAGCACCATAATCAACAAGGCTAATTTAGAATCACTTCTGCCTATAGCGGGAATCGAACCCGGGATTTTTTTGCATTATTAAAAGCAGACGCTAACTACAAGATCAACGAACCATAGAACATTAGTAATTTGCGTTATTAATGCTAACTAGTTTCTGAAGTGGGGCACCAGAATCTATTAATAAAGCTGAAAGCTCTAGCTTTGAGATTTCGAAAGGCTCTAAAATAATGTTAAATCGTAAATGAAAATGCAAATTAGGTTTGAAAATGTTTTTACACACATTTCCAGTTAAAAGTTGTTAGCAAAACTAAAACAAAACACACATTTCTAAAAGTTAGAGCACAACTCTTTCTTGTAAATTATTAAAAGAACTTCACGAAAATCCTCATTAACATATTCCATCATTTGGACTTTTCAAACATAAACGCGAACATAAAGACTCGTAAATTCGCCAACATAAAAAACAACGTCACGCCTTTTAATCAACGCGGACAGAAATGAATGCAAAACACATTGTCTTTTGCGAATGTCGAAATGAGAACGAGGTCACCCCCCCCCCCCCCCCCCAAGGAAGATCTCATCACAAGAAGTCAGCTGTTTTGAATACCCCCCCCCCACTCTCTAGTCGGTTAGAAGACTCTTCAATAGATTTCCCTGATTGCTACGGATTCATGCCCTGTATACTGGATGCTTACGTGACCGTTCTGCAGAGTACTGTCAGACACTTCACCCTGATTACATCTACCTCTAGTGCGGGGTTTTAAATTCCATGCATGGATCAATCAACCCCAGGGAATAAGCTTAGGTGTAATCGGAAGCTTAGGAGATGTAGAAATGAGGTAAAAATAAATTGTGAAATATCCCCCCTCCTGGAAATCAACTGAAGTATTATTGATGACTGCACGTGTATGCTTCGATATAAGAACGTTGTTATTATTTTATTTCACCGACCCCCCAAAAAATTAGCTCGGGTGTCTTTTGTTTCTTTGTTTGTTTTTACAGATAGCAGTGTTTCACAGCGTTACATGTTTCTAAAAAATAGTATTTTTGTGTATGTTTGAACAAATAAAAAAAGTAAAACAAATGAAGTAGCAGATTGCAATAGAGATGTGAGCCGAGTAGATACCGAGGATCTCCCCCCCCCCCCATGACTATGACAATCCGATTTTCATTTCATAGCCAATCACTCTCACACACACATATATATGTTATTTGAGTAATAACTAACTAAATATATATATTATATTTATATTATTATTTATATAATTATATTGCCTTCCGCGATAAGGGAGCAAATGCTTTACCCGAGGAGGTTAAGGGTTTTTAAAACTGATCTCTCTATCCTACACTCTTTCAATGTCAATTCCTGGATACGTAACAGACTTCCTATGTTCGTGAAAATAATATAATGTAATAATAGAAAGCCATGAAAATGGCTACGACTAACCTAGTACTCGTTCTTCAAGTAACTATTAACAATAGTGAAACCTGTCCAATGACCATTTCCTGAAAAAGATTGACCCCACCCTCAAACCCCCTAATAAGTCTAGGCTAGTTCCGCTCTTGGCTGTATCACGTCCGGGCCAAGGGTCTATATATGTAGAATTTGACCCGGAGCATGTCTCTGCTAATCGTAAAAGGCGAGAGAAGAGATAACGTACAACTCGCAAACCTCACCTTGTAAAAAAGGGAGTATACTACTACCCGAAACTAGAGGCCAGCTCTGGCTTTCGTCGTCAGGTCAGGTCAGGGGGCCCCCAGTTGACGACCATGACAACACGAACGATAACAAATACGCTGATGATTGC
Source organism: Sweltsa coloradensis (assembly GCA_024449915.1). Lineage (NCBI taxonomy): Eukaryota > Metazoa > Arthropoda > Insecta > Plecoptera > Chloroperlidae > Sweltsa > Sweltsa coloradensis. The sequence continues at coordinate 52,842 of JAMZAV010003496.1, forward strand.
GACGTGAGTACCCCCTTCCTCCCCCTAACCGTGGCTGGTTCTGACTAGCATGGGATTGTCATCCCTTATCCCCAAGGCTAGAGTGGTGCATTATGACCTTACGGTTGACGCGTCCTTAATCCAAATAAACCAAGAAATGTATACTAGCTCTATCAAGCGTTCCAGTGGCCGATTACGGCGAATGATTGCAGGTAATCTTTGATTCAATGTCCATATGAAGAATTCCCAGCATGTGAGGGTATTTTCACAAGACAGGTATCTAGTGTGCAGTGCATGTGGAGATACTTTTACAAGTTAGGTATCCAGTATGCAGTGACTCTGAGGAGCACGAACCTTCTCTTCCTCATTGAGTTCAGTTTCTTTGAGGGGATAATATTTTACCATAGGTTTACAACGAAACAAGACAATAACGACTTTGATACGTGGATCGATCGTCTTTACTGTCAATCTCTTTGATATTTTCTTGGGAGGTTGGCAGCTTTGGAGTGCGGTGACCTGTTTCAAGGCTGCGGAGAGCGGCATCCATCTTTATACACACGTGACGTCACAAGTCTTGTTAGTGGTTGTTAGTCGCCATTACAAATTATTTAAAACATTGCCTACCCAATACACAATAGAAATAACCCTTTATTTTATTTGAATCATTTTTATTTCGTATCTGCATTTAAATTACTAGGAACACGCCCATGGCGTTGCTAGACGAGGTATAGTGCTTCTGTTTCACTCTGCATTGAACTTGAATGTTGTTGAAGTTTAGATGATATTAAAGTTTCAAATAAAACATATTGTCTTATAGTTTATTCGTGAAACGGCACTATAGAACATCTTTCGAAATGCATAACACAGCACGTACGAAGAACGGTTAGATAGAAAGGTTAACTCAATCTCCTAGCAGAACTTTAAGGAACTTTGTGCGGGGAGAATCGGTACACCTTGGTCACTGACCTGCATTCACCGCCTTACATTCAAAACATTATTACAATTATTACATTACAACAATTAAATGCTTCACATCGGCCTATTTACAATTTATTATTTCTTGTACGATTCAATCGTAATGGATTTTTCTGAAAACTTTAACAGCACCCATAACTTTTCCCCCGGATGTTTGTTTAAAAATTCAGCGCAATCGGTTCGCTTGTTTTTATCGCACATTCACACAGACACAAACATAGAAGCTGATCCGTTTGAGTTTTGTCGCTTCGCTGCCTCGTCGTTTAAGTTATTTTGAGTAGGTTACCTGTCCACGTGCAACTTATCACTTAGGTGAATAACTATAGTTATAGGGTGTGAGGATTGATGGAGGGAGTGTCCAATGATATTTAATTGAGCTCAATCCCAGCGTTCGTAATTTGATTAATTACAGAAACTTTAAAAACCCAGCTGTAACAATATTGACCGGCAAACGCCCGAAATAGTCACGCGTATATCGGTGGAGCTACCACTAACTGTTAATTAATAAATTAACGTGGTTTCCCATCCAGTGAATCCAATGAACGTGTACTGAAAACAGATCACATTATTCCAAGTTATTATTTTTCGGAATTAAATGTACATCGCAGTCATTAGTTCTATCATAATTAAGTCAAAATCACCCTATTCTGTAATAAACAAATGATTTAAATAGCAAATATTATAATATGTTTTTGGTGGAGGTGCCGGGTAGAGCGAGAAAAGTTTTAGCCCCATAAGAATAGCATTGTTGGTGGAGGCGCCGGGTCCTCACTTCATGATTTTATTATTTCTAGTTTAAATCCAATTTAATTACGGGGAGGCAATATATATATTTTTGTATAAATTTTTTTTTGCACAAGTGACGGTGAATTTATTAAGTGGGTTTAAAATATTATGTAGGTACGTGTACTCAGTCAGTGTTAGCAACAAATCGCATCCCAGTACTAGTACTTGCTCTCACAATTTTTTTAATTGTTCATTAAAACTAGGAAAACGCCAAAGTCCTTGTTAGACGAGTGAGTGAGCCATGTGTTGAGTACCCGGTAACATTCCCTTTCCTCCCCCTACCTAAGGTCTCTCTAGCTAGCCTATCATAGGCTAGAGTAGCGTATTATGGCCTTACAGTTGACACGCCCTTATACCAGTACGAAATACGAGTAAATATTGCAGGTTTACTCAATCTCCCAGCGGAATTTAGGAGAACTTTGAGCGTGCAGGATTCGATACACCTTGGTCACTGCATCTAAGCACGGCCTAGAAAATTACTCCTTCAAGAACAAAAGCATTGTCCTAAAAACAAAACCTGCACACTTCCAGCATATTTTTCAATTTATTATTTCTTGTAGATTTTAAATCGCAATGGATTTTGCTCATTTTGTCAGCAGTTCTCAGTTACCTAGTCACTAATGTCTGTTAAAAATTTCAGCTCATTCTATTTGGGCATTCGGCTGTATGGGACCGGACAGACAGACAGACAGACATTTAACAGACACATTAGTCACGACGATGACCCGTTTGAGTTGAATTGTATCCTCAGTCGTTCCGCTTCCTCGTCTTACTACAAATTTTAATGGTAAAAACGTATTGTTGTAAACAAATAAATTACAAACGTGGTACTTAAAAACATGTTAATTTGAGAGGCATCTTCCACACAGTTACATTAAATGCAAAAAACAAACAAATAGGAACTAAATTTATACATTTTAAAGTTTTCTACACAAAGGCAGGTTGACTTATTGCAATGTTACTCAGTTTTTAAGGTGACAGTGTGTTGTGAGGTGTAGTCATCGCGTGGTAGATAAAGTACTGAAACATAAATTGATACTCGCACATATGCATCAAATAACTAATCTGAAACAATACATTAACGACATTATCAACTAAATGGCCAATACACAAGAAAGTATAAGCAACAAGCAAAGAAAACATAGTGGATTTACTAAAGTTATTCGGAAATTTAAGAAAAAATAAAAATACAATAAAATAAATAAAATTGTATTTAGATTTATTCTTCATCTTTATTCCCGTGCTGTGACCAACAGAGATAGCTCGTGCGTAACGTGTGATAAACTTAATCGGGAGCTCGCTCGTTCGAATCCCGTCACAGACAAACCTAAAATGTTTTATCCGGTTATTTGGGCGAAAGTTGGGTTTGACTCTTCTTAAATATCTTTCGGGCATTTCCTTCACAATAACCATTAAACCTTATACGTAAACTGATGATAACCCTCGTTACGATTTACACAATTCTTTCTGAAAACTTTTTATCCAAGTCTTGCTTACTCTAACTTACACTAATATCCCACAAAATTTGTAATTTTTAATCATTCAAGTTTGATATAAAACATTGCATTCCCGCATTTTATTTCTCTTTTCCACTTGTCTTTGTGTATTGTTTTTATTGTTGTATCTGCAATAACTGTGTAAACTATTCCTATTGTGTACTATTATGCATCAACAGAATAAATTAAACTAAGCTATGATAATAACCAAGCTAGTCCCCTGAATGGACTCACAAAGGTTAATATTAAAACAATAACAACAGCGGACATCCAAAAAACTGTTTCAAGTTGACCTCGTCGTGAAAAGTCCCATAATGTAAGTAAAATAAGTCCCATAATGTTAGTATAAGTCCCATAAACCCCATTCGTCCCATGAGCTTAATAAAATTTCACTTCCTAGTGTAACACCTTCTTTTATAGCAATGTAGATCCTCAATGCTGGGAGATGGATAATTGTTATGCAGATGAGCGAGTTCGTCGTAAAACCGACAAAGCTCAATTAGTTTAATGGCAAACTTAAATTAACAAAACGTAAAAACACCTATTACTTGCATTCACATAGAAAAAAAATGTAGCAATACAACTCTTGTATAATTAAAACTGACGCTAGGGAAAAAGAAAGACAAATAAAACGATTACTTGGGGACCAAGTACGTTGGGGGTGATTTTGATTACAAAAATTGATTTTAATCAGATTTAAATCAAATGAGCTTTTTCTTCATTTGGAGCTACAAACACAAGAGTTTTAACTGACTTTGTTGCGCAAAGTTTTCTTTAAAGCTAAACAAATTTTAATAAGATTGCGCGATTATTGTTTTTGCATGTGTCTGTGAGAGTGAGAGTAAGTGAGTGAGTGAGTGAGTGAGTGAGTGAGTGAGTGAGTGAGTGAGTGAGGTGTGAGATGTGAGATGTGGAAGTGTGGTGTGTTGGTTCTAGAGGAGAAAGAGAGATATATATTTTTTTCCAAGGCATCTAACCTAGTATTTTCTTATATTAAATACTAGGAAACGCTCAGTTGGACGCGTTGATAAGCGAGCGCGTGCTATAGCTAAGACCCACATTGCACATATTTTTAAATTTTTAAATTTGCGACGTTCGCTGTCCATGGGGCCATGTTTCCAATATTATTTATTATTGCCAAGGTATTTGGGTAAACCCGTGTGTAAGTAAACCTTTAATTTGTGGATGAAATCCACCGCCATCTAGAGGACCTTGACTCCTTGGGAAAACTATTTAAACTCTTTGTTGACAAATAATAGACTGCTTCCTCGAAAGTATTTTGATTTCTTCTAGGTGGCAGTGCATTAGAAACTTCGCGCGTCTTTTCGTTGCCATGGCAACGTTCCTTTTGTTATAATGTAATTTCCATCTACACTACTTATCGGATCAAAATAAAATTAACATATTCGTGACCGGACGGACATTCTAAATGATTTGGCTATCTCAGATTTTGTCGCCGTTTAGTTTGAAAAAAAAACTTTCGATTAACTTTAATGTAACTTTTTAACTTTTTGAACGATTTTGCCACAAAACTAATGGCATTCAATCGAGAACGAAGCTTGCGGATGGTCAAAATTTCAACTCGATCCGAGCCTCCGTTCGAACGTTATGGCGAGACATACAAACAAACAAAAAAAAAAACAAAAAAAAACAAAAAAAACAAAAAAACAAAACCAGTGACTAATTTTTCCGGCAGAGTCAAATGGAAACGCTCGCTTCGCTCGCTTAACAATCTTTCATTTTCAGAGTAAATTCTGGATGTAGCATAGAATAATTGATCATCATTCACTAAACTTTACACTATAATACTAGGAAACGCTCAGTTGGACGCGTTGACAAGCGAGCACGTGCTATAGCCAGACCCACACCCACATTGCACATTTTTTTTTAATTTTAAAATTTGCGACATTTGCTGTCCACAGGGCCATGTTTCCAATATTATTTATTATTGCCAAGGTATTTGGGTAAACCCGTGTGTAAACCTTTACTTTGTGGATAAAATCCACCGCCATCTAGAGGACCTTGACTCCTTGGGAAAACTATTCAAACTCTTTGGTGACAAATAATAGACTGCTTCCTCGAAAGTATTTTGATAACTTCGAGGTGGCAGTGCATTAGAAACTTCGCGCGTCTTTTCGTTGCCATGGCAACGTTACTTTTGTTATTATGTAATTTCCATCTACACTACTTATCGGATCAAAATAAAATTAACATATTCGTGACCGGACGGACATTCTAAATGATTTGGCTATCTCAGATTTTGTCGCCGGTTAGTTTGAAAAAAAAAACTTTCGATTAACTTTAATGTAACTTTTTAACTTTTTGAACGATTTTGCCACAAAACTAATGGCATTCAATCGAGAACAAAGCTTGCGGATGGTGAAAATTTCAACTCGATCCGAGCCTCCGTTCGAACGTTATCGCGAGACATACAAAAAAAAACAAAAAAAACAAACAAACAAAAAAAAAACAAAAAAACAAAACCAGTGACTAATTTTTCCGGCAGAGTCAAATGGAAACGCTCGCTTCGCTCGCTTAATTACAATTACATTATTATAGACAGAGAGAAGGAAGACAAATTTCACAACAAATCACATCCAACCAGTCAGGGCAATGATGTGTCAGTACGGGATGTCAACGCTAACAATGCAAACGACGCCAATTGAATAAGAGAAGGACATGAAATATAAGCCTGTTATTTATGTCCCGGCTTTTAATCTGTGCTGCTCGATACGTTCAATAATTTGCTTGATGTACGATCGCTGGAACAATTCATCCCCTCCCCCCTCCCCCCACCCCACAACCCCTATTGGCAGGGTGGACCCACACACGATCTGTGTATACGCATACACAGAAGGCAAAATACGTTATTTAAAACGCAATTAGGGAAAAACATTTATAGATCTAATTCCGACAACAACAAATCATTCACAATGTCAAACTATAGCTATTAAAATTCAGCTACAACATTTTAACTCTTTGCAAACCAACTTTTTTTTAGTATTTTAATAAAAAATCCCTAAGTCGATACATAAAGTACATTTTGTTTAATATAATTAAATTTTACAAACACAAGTTTGTATAAAGACATTATATGGATACGCAATTTAAACGGTGTGGGTAAAAGAAGGTTAAATTAATTATGATATTTAAATAATTTTTTAGATATTCAAGGTCAAACTCAAAACCATAATGGCACTCAAATAATAGTTTCTTCAGGTGAACTAACGTTGAACTTATCAAGGTCAAATCCATTATGAAATAGATTCTTTTGAAATTTGGTGGGAGCAGGTAGACACCATTTTAAAACCCTCTCCTCACATTGTAACATGCAAACTTGGTGTTTAAAAAATGGGTCAACAGTTTGTCCAGCGTAGCTTTGTTCCAGCCAATCTGAAAATGTTTTAGCAAAGCCAGGAACTTCCTGTCCACACGTGTGTTTTTACTAGGAAGCTTCGCAAACGCTTTTTCAGGCGCGTTGTTGGATGAGCGTAATTTGTTTTAAAAGAAAAAAGGGTAAAACTGCGATTTTCTTGAGAAATTATTTTTCAAATGCGCTCAAATTTCACACCAATGTATTAAATTATAAAATTAAGGTTCGGTAAAAAAATCATTGTAATCAAATAAAACATGTAGGTGTTATAAGTCGAAGAAATGAAAAAAAGGCATAAAATTGCAATTTTCATGAGAAATTATTTTTCGATTGCGCTCAAATTTCACATCAATATAATAATTCATAAAATTAAGATTCAGTGAAAGAACAATTACAATCGGATAAGTCATGTAGGTGTTATAAGTCGAAGAAATGTTTTAAAAAATCGAAAAAAAATCGTAAAATTGCGATTTTTATGAGAAATTATTTTTCGATTGCGCTAAAAAAAAGTGGCAGTTCTAAGTTCAGAGATTTCAAAGGCTTCCAGAAAATTTAAACACAATTTGGAGTATCGGTTTAGCCGGTATCGTGTTTACAAACACACAAAAATACAAAAAAACATACCGGACTTTTTCCCCAGTGAAGTGAAGTGAAATGGAATCTTCGCTCCGCTCGCTACGCTCATCCAAGAATCACTGCCTTCTTCGCACCGATGAAGCAAACCGACGATATATCGCAACAACTAAATCACCAAGGCGGTGAATCGAAGCGTGCGGTTATCGACATGAGTTATGACGTCACATCACAGCCTTCTATATAAAAGAAGTCGCCAGGTCACGGCTGACTGGGTGCCTAAAGCATCGGATGCCCAGGCTGGGCATGTGTTCAGTGATGTCAAAGCCTAGGCTTGCGGCGTGATACAGCCAATGATATTTAACTTCTAAAGTAGGGTAGATCCCCAGTCTCCAATACGTCCGCACAGGCGCGAGCGTACCAAATTGACCTTTTTCAAGATGGGAGATTTAGCGCTTCAATTTATTATGCTTGACATTATTGTTTAACTGCTATTAAGTATTTTAGTTTAAGCTTGTGCAGCATGAGAATGCATACTTAACAAAACAAATAATATAATATAGTGGTTCCAACGAAAGAATGCAGAAGGCTCTAATATGTTTTCCAAAACTAACAACATTATCAAATCTTTTCACGCTATCTCACCGTGGATCAAGCACACGGAGGAACTCCACAGATAACTTTTGCTTGTGTTGGTAAAATATATTTCTCTTTCATACAAAAAGGGACATTCATTTTACCGCGCATTCATATGCTACCCCCACCACTATAAAGCGTCTGCATTCTTTCGTTGTAGCTAGTATAATAAATTATATGAACAATCAAGAAGGCCATAATTAATAAATTTGATGAATATTTCGAAAAACGTGTTTGCACAAAACATTTTCCCCTTGCTGGTGTGAGCTGGCGACACGAGGTCATGAAACGATCGTGTAAAGAGTAAAAAATTAAAAAGTATTATTTTTCTTCTTTTAAAACGAATAAGCTTAGAAAATACAAAATCAGCAATGTTAACACAATGACAGCATATCATTGTGGGATTTATAATGATGGTTCTGGATTTCATTCAACAAGTATTATGTTTTTCATTTTACCAAAATTCACCACAAGTTTGCCTTGACCTATATTTTCCGAAAGTGTAATAGGACACAATATTAAATTTTGCCTTCGAACAAGCCCATGTTTTCACCCCGTGTAGTACCCCACTCTCCATCTGCTGTAATCACCACAGTTCCCGTCAACTCCCCCAGCAAATCTGCCCTACGGACTCTACCTAACCTAAGCACTGTGTAGCAATGCCGCCCCTTGCCGACCCGTCTCTTAAAATTATTACCACAGAGAAATATAAAATCGCGAGTTTTTTTCTGTTATATAAAAAAGGTTTACGAGTCTTTGGGGTGTTTCGCCAACGAGTGGTCGTAATGTATGTAGGGTCGGCGGTAGCATGGAGTACCCGAGAGAATTATTACCGACAAAGTACAGAATTGATAACGGAACACATGACACTACGGTTTACTAATTAACAAGAGAGAGATAAAAATATTTAGGTAAATTTTTGCAATGTATTACAAGGAATTTTTTTTTGGGTACTAAAACCATATTTTTAAATAAAAACCTTTTTAATAATAAGGAGGATTATTTGAAAAGCCAATATTGAACATAATAACCATAAATTTTCCCCTTTTATAAAAAAATTTTTTTTTTTAATAATTGTACACGGCCAATATAGCCATCTCAATTTTCTGATCGGTACACGGCCAATATGCCACTCAAAATATTTCAAACTTCAATTCGCCAAGGCACATCATTCAACGTAGGGTGTTGTGTTTTTGTGACATTAATTTTTAACTGGTTTTCTATAGGCTGACCGAGAGATAAAAGATTTATTTTAATAATTGTCTTTCCTGCGAATTTTTTTGTTTGGCGGTACAAATCGGTAAAAGTTACCGCCAAACGAAAAATTTCGCAGGAAAGACAATTGTTAAAAAAAAATCTGTTTTCTCTCAGTCAGTCCATAGAAAAACAGTTCAAAATTAATATCACAGAAACACAACACCCCACGTTGAATGGCGTGCCTTGGCGAAAAGAAGTTGAAAATTATTTTGAGGTGGCTATATTGGCCGAGTACCGCATCAGAAAAATTTGAAAAAAAATGATTTTCTAAAATAGCCAGGTTTCAAAGCCATTCACTATATTTTGACTTGGTAGCATATTTTGGAAAATAGAAAAACGCGGTCGAATAGCCTTAATGGCTACTATGCTCTCCTCTCAAACTGACAGGCATCTTGAAAAATATTTGGTCCACAAATCACTACAAACTACTATACAAACTGGCCTATTCAAGATGGCTTCTAATTGACACGCCAAAGTGGACCAATGACTGGGGATCTAGCCTACTATGGATGTTCAATATCATTGGATACAGCTATTCAGTCAGACTGTTTGCTGATCGTCAGGTCGTGGGTTTCATGGTTTCACTATTCACTCTAACACTATAGTTTGTAAACTTATAGGCTATAACTAAAAATATCGTCTGTGCGGAAGCTTCGTGACTGCCAGCCTCCATGCTATGAGAACGGGCAACTTGCCTCGCTCCAGTGTACGCTGAACACATAGGCTGAACTAAAACTTGTGTTACCTTTAGTATTGAATGTTTCTTTTCAAGATTTAGTTCAGTATGTTGAATTTTATTAAAAACTATCGTAATATATTAATAAGTAACTGTGTGTAAGATATAGGCTAGCTAGATACCAATTGGCAACATGTTACAGTAGATACCACATTTTATTCAATTTGAAGAAGTAATTAACTACACAAATTAATACAAAATAATAAAGTGGTTCCAACGAAAAAATGCAGAAGTCTTTAATGTTTTCTCAACCTAACAACTTTGTCAACTCTATTCACGCTAGCTCAGCGTGGATCTAGCCCATTGAGGAACTCTGTGATCTAGTACAGATCATTTTTGCTTGTGTTGGTAAAAGATATTTCTTTTTCTTACTCAAAGGCGACATTCCATTAACCGCCCATTCATATACTACCCCCTCCACTACAAACCATCTGCATTCTTTCGTTGTATCTAGTATAATTAATTATATGAACAATCAAGAAGGCCCTAATTAATCAATTTGATGAATATTTTAAAAAACGTGTTTGCACAAAACATTTTCCCCTTGCTGGTGTGAGCTGGCGACACGAGGTCATGAAACGATCGTGTAAAGAGTAAAAAACTAAAAAGTATTATTTTTCTTCTTTTAAAACGAACTAAGCTTAGAAAATACAAAATCAGCAATGTTAACCCAATAACAGCATATTTTTGTGGGATTTATAATGATGGTTCTGGATTTCATTCAACAAGTATTATGTTTTTCATTTTACCAAAATTCACCACAAGTTTGCCTTGACCTATATTTTCCGAAAGTGTAATAGGACACAATATTAAATTTTGCCTTCGAACAAGCCCATGTTTTCACCCCGTGTAGTACCCCACTCTCCATCTGCTGTAATCACCACAGTTCCCGTCAACTCCCCCGGCAAATCTGCCCTACGGACTCTACCTAACCTAAGCACTGTGTAGCAATGACCGCCCCTTGCCGACCCGTCTCTTAAAATTATTACCACAGAGAAATATAAAATCGCGAGTTTTTTTCTGTTATATAAAAAAGGTTTACGAGTCTTTGGGGTGTTTCGCCAACGAGTGGTCGTAATGTATGTGGGGTCGGCGGTAGGCATGGAGTGCCCGAGAGAATTATTACCGACAAAGGTACAGAATTGATAACGGAACACATGACACTCGTTTACTAATTAAAAGAGAGATATGGGAGAAATTATACAATTTGGTAATGTTTTGCAACTTCGTCACTTAGCAAATGGAAATCTTTTTTGTGTGATACTAAAACCATATTTTAGAGGATATACACACTTTTGTGCAGAGTAATAAGGATGAATTATTCACCGAACAGCCAATACTCATGACAACAGTAAGCATAAAGCTAAAATCGTTCAACCTTTCAGATAACATTTTTTTGTTTATTATTTATAAGGTAGTGGACTAATTTGAAGCCAGTAATTTTAGAAACAATAAAAATATTTCACTAAATTCGCTTATTTAAACATTTTAATGGAAGTAAATAACTTTTTCGCTTTTTTAATCTCATTTTAGCCCCAGCCAGAAGGAAAATAAATAAAATAATAATACAAACGACACAATCTATATAATTTAATAAAATTTTAGTAGAATAATTTGTTATGAAAATGTTCTTGATTTAAAGATGAGGGTAGTTAGCCTACACGGTGCGTCGATGTTGCCGGAAAATGCCATGAAAGGCGATTGGAAACGCCGGATTGGTATTCATATCACGTCTCTCGAGTTTGGTGTAATAATACGCCATCAATATATCTGTCTCATTACATACAAGCCGTCTTCACCACAAACTTAACAGTGCGGTCGTAAACTACAGCTTTAGGGCCTCGAGAATATTAATGCACCACTTGGTCTGTATTTAATGGTACAGTTGCGCTTTATCCATGTATGAATAAATACATTCGTATTCGATTAGATTCGATTAGAGGCTACCCAAGGTCGACTAATCGAGTAATTTTAATTTTTAAGACACACAATGTTAGTAGTAACATAGAAAATAAAAAATGATACAATTGACTGATACAAGGTATTTTCATTTAAGAATAGTTTTCAATAACTCAATGGGAGCGCAATAACTATTCGAACTATGCAATGATACATTCTTGACAAGTGTAACTTTGTGTTTATGATTATTTTTTTTTCCTCTACCTGCTTTACATAAGAAATGTAACATTGTGGAAATGGTTGCAATGAACAATTTTTAGTCTCTCCGAATTTCCCCTAGGAGATTAAGTGGACCTTTGAGTCAACCTAGTCAGTAACATAATAATTGACTTTCAGTGTGGACTTCATTTTAAAGTAGAACAAGCCACAGAGACAAAAAACATTTGCGAGTGTAAAATTTATACACAGGTTAATATAATGTTTTCAATAGTGTAGATTTGTTTGTATTGCATTAACATTGAAAGATTTGTTTGATAAATAAATAATGTAAATAGTTAATTTATACATAAAATAAACCCTATCAACGAGCGAATAATGATTGCTAATCAGAAAACGATATTTAAAAAAGCAAAAAAACGACGAACTCGTTAATACTATCTGGAAATCAAATAATGCATTGTAACAGGATCAAAGAAGTTCATAATGATGCATTGTATGCACTACCATTGAAATCCTAGTTCTCTTTCTGCCTAGGGGTTGGTAGTATTGTCCTCTCAAAGTAAATCCGGGAATCCCTAGTAATCGCGTTGTTTGATTGACTCTTCCGGTTGAAAGCGCGCGAAGTACAAAGCCCGCAGAACACAATGATAGCCGGAAGGCCGTAATGAGATATAGTCGAGGAAATAGATGGGGGTTGTGCTATACGCATCGCTGAGGACATTAGGGGTATGTACGGTTTCAGATAGTGGAAATTTTGCACGGTCGACTAACAGCAAATAATTCTTAACACGCTCGTCATTGGATCAGAGCTTTTAAGTAAAATATCTGAAAAAGTTATTGAAATAAGACATATTTAATTTTAAATAAAAACCGATCCAAAATTTTAGAAAAAATTTCAGCGGGGCATCAACCCCGGTCTCCCATTTGCTAGTCGGGTGCTTTTCCCTAAGCAATCGAGATGGTTAGCTTTTAACATCATCTGGATTGTTGTTTGAACAGACCAACTAAACCATTACTAAATGCAGGTATGAGGTTTGGTTTAAAGCAACCAACCGACAATTGGGTCTATATAAAGTCCTGTCTTCAACTATTATTGTTATTGTATTTTTGTAGATTACGAGAGTACATTGGGAAGTATATTATACACTCACATATATCAGCGTTGGTTAATGAATCAATCACATCACACACATATAATTAAGTGTGTGGTTAGCTTTTTGTATAAAAGTAAGAACAATGTTTGTTATTTGGATAAAATTAACAAAATAATTGCAATCTCACAATCTCTTTATAATAAGTTAAACATAGTCATCCGTTGAAGTTTTCGTGTAAGATAATACCCTAAACTACGTTGAACTAAGTACGTAAATACAGACCAAGTGGTGCATTAATATTCTCGAGGCCTTAAGGTTGTAGTTTACGACTACGCGTGGTTAAGACTGCGTGGTTGTAATGAGACAGATATATTGATGGCGTATTATTACACCAAACGTGAGAGACGTGATATGAATTCCAATCAGGCGTTTCCATTCAAGTTTTCGAAACTTTGCTTATACAATACATGCTCCTACTAAAGATTCTTCAAAGTTATATTATATATTTATCTTTGATAACTTAGGAGCTACAACTAAAGTACGACCATATTTTATTACTAAATTTTTATCTACTGTAAGGCTTCGATGTTCCGAGTTTTATGTCAGTTGCTCTTGAGTCAAGTTATATTAACTTTAAAGTCTTGAGCTACTTTCAATAACAAGACATTTACATGATGTTTTTTTTAATAGCTATTTTATAACAAAATCGATGGTAAGACTTCACTACTTCCATCATATATATTAAACGTCTCTCTGTTAAGTGGGTAAATGAATGTTTAAAACTATAATGAGCATATATACAATAAATTTATTCGTACCCACTCAGTCACAGAACTGATTTTCAGTGGGGGACATTAATTTTAAAGAAGACCCCTGAAGGGCCGATACCATTAATGAGTGAATAACGACCATCTAGAGACCGGCATATTTAAGTAGGAAACACTGATCAATCAAGCTGGACACGATTTCACCCGCGGACAGCAAAGAATCAACAAGACTGATTCGGAACCATCTTACAATTTTTTATGTGCCTCGTTGCTAGGAGGGCTCCACAGTTGCAGTTTACAAATTCATAAGTCAAGAACTGATGGACTTGTCCAAATAAGAGGAAAAGAAACTTCTGCCTTTAGTGGGATTCGAACCTTGGACCTTCTGTATTGGAAGCAGAAGAGGCAGAACAAACTACGTATGAGGTCTGTGTCACGTTACATGCATTAAATAAGTTTATTTGAAAATTCAAGGTTGAAATTGTGGTGACAATATTTAACTCGTCAGAAATAGGAGCGTACTGTCACAATCAAGTACAAGGCTTTAACGGCAATTACAACTTCCCATACCTACACATATCAAGAGGGAGAAAAAGAAAGGTATAAAAAAATGTCCCGTAAATGTGTGATTTTTTCTTGTCTCTTGTTAAGTTAGGAATGATAAAAGACAAAGTTTCACGACTGTAAAAAGCACATTTCTCAAAAATATTTTTATTTTATCCACCAAAGAAATACATTTTTGTCTTACTATCGTTATTAAAAAGAAAAATCTTCTATAACAATCTTTTCACAAAACCATTTGATAATATGATTTATTACAACAAAACTTTTCAATTGTAAACCCTAAAACTGTTTCATATGAATTGAAACGTTTCGCAAACACGAGAACAGGACAAACTTCATGGCGAAAGTCCACAATTTTAATTTGCTAAAATCCGACGCCGTTTTAAATTAATTCAAAACTTCCCAAGCAAACAGTCCTGTTATAATTCCACGACAGTGTGGTTATGTACGTTCTTGTTCATTTTAATTCTTTTCACTGAGTATATTTCCCCGAGTTGTGGGAATTTATAAACTGTTCTCACCGACGGGAGATACAAGTTTAACACGGTGCCATTTGGACTGACAACGACCCCGACGACTTCTATGGTAATTGCAGTTTCAAACATCATGACGTTGTTAGTTGTGTTGTTTCACTTTAAACTTATGTTTAGCTCTATCAACACAGATACTATTCGTTGCAACTGAACTGTTTTCACCGACGGGAGATACAAGTTTATCACGGTGCCATTTGGACTGACAACGACCCCGAGGACTTCTGCGGTAATTGCAGTTTCAAACATCACGACGTTGTTAGTTGTGTTGTTTCACTTTAAACTTATGTTTAGCTCTATCAACACAGATACTATTCGTTGCAACTGTTGTCACCCTTACATTATTATTATTAGCGTTGTTCATGGGACCCCGTGGCTGGAACCATATGATATTAAAATATTGTGTTTAACCTTGGTTTAATAGTAAGCGACTATGACGCTCTGAGTACAAGGGCAAACAAAACAATAAATAGACAAAATTTAACCGGGTGTCTTCATTGCTCAGTTGGTAAGAGCAATGGCCAGTACAGCCAAGGTCCCAGGTTCAATTCCCGGCGGAGGCAATTTCTGTAGATAATACCATCATATATATTATATATATTTACCACAGTTGGTTACAGTTTGGGTAGTTGTCAAGAAAGCGGAAACAAAGGGCTCTACAGTAACACTTTTTAAGAAATTATTTTGAAATTATTTAAAAAAATTAAATTGATCTTAAGGTTTTTTTAAAGTCTAAAATTGACCACGTTCGTGTATTGATCCTGGATAATTAACATAAAATATTGAAAATCTATGGCTGTAGGGCTGTCTACATATGCTTTATTGACAACAATGTAAAGTTTCAGATACATCAGATTCTTCCCGGCCGCCTTTCCTCTTTAAGGACGAAATCCCAGCATTCGTATTAAGAATTCCTGAAGAAAACGTTGGAAAAACTTTAAGTCAAGATTGGCGGTGGCTGGTATCGAGCCCCGAATCTTCCGAATCAAAGTCCCCCACTATAAGCCTGAGCTACACCTGTCAGTGAAACTTGTGAATAAAATAGTAAGTGATGCTAAACTGTGCACTTGCATGTAATTACTATATTTAGCTGTCTATATTCTCAAAATATACTCTCACAAACTATTATTATTTTACGTTACCGCACTTTGACAAACCCTACAAGTTTAAAATACACACTGATTGTGGTAACTTAACTATCTGCGGATACGAGAAGTTTCGAGAATGTTGACAAATATATTATGGATGGAGTGAAGCTACAGTTTATAGTTGCCTGAGATGATGCGGTTTACCGTGAACTTAGTTTGTGGTGATATTTAATTTACCTAGTCGTACCGCAGAGTGTATTTGCACATATAGAATCATATTAATTAAATAATTGTGGAAGCAGTGAAACCTTAGATTGTTGACGTTCGCTCTTAGATTAAATGAGGTTATGGTTTCGTAATTTCCTTGAACGTTATTTAATTGGATGAGCGAAGCGAAGACTTCAATTTCACTGACCCCCAAAAAATTTAGCTCGGGTGTTTTTTTTTTTTTTTTTTTTTTTTGTTTGTTTGTTTTTCTGTCTGTTTGTTAACTCTCTACCAGGCAAACGGCATATCCGATCTTGATGAAAATTTGAGGGGACCTTCGAAATCTCTGAACTTAGAGGTGTATTGTTTTTGGGTACAATCGAAGAAATATTTCTCATGAATATCGTACTTTTACGATTTTTTTCGATTTTTAGTGCGATATTTTCGTGACATTTGGGCCGATTCTGACCAAACGGGTGGGGTTACAACGTTCATATTATACATGGACATTAAGGTTATGGTGATGTAGTACCTTTTGAAAGAAAAAGTTGAAAAAGTTAGCCGGAATTCATAGAAATAAAGCTTTTAATATAAGTTTTTTTGATTTGTATGCGATATTTTCGTGCCATTTGGGCCAATTCTGACCAAACGGGTGGGGCTACAACGTTCATATTATACATGGACATTAAGGTTATGGTGATAAAGTACCTTTTGAAAGAAAAAGTTGACAAAGTTACCCAGAATCCATAGAAATAAAGCTTTTAATATAAGTTTTTAACGGTAAATAATAACAAATTGACAAGTAACAATAGAAACTTGACAACAATCACCTACAATGCGTGGGAAGCAAAACAAAGCAACAAAGCACTCGCAAAAGTAAAGATATCCCACGCAGACTAAAAACTTTTTATAAAAAAAAAGCTCATCCATCAACGCGGCGGGACTTGAGCGTTTTCCTAGTATATGAAGGATTTAGGCCATAAGAAAATAATTCAACATTTTGCATTTAGGTTTAAGGAATAATGCACATTATTGCTTTCAAAATGCTGTTATTACGTGAAAACAAGCTTGAATGATCAGATAACTGAAAGATAATTAATAATTATTATTATATAATTCACCTAATTTACCAAAGTTCGACATATTTTCGGATTTAAAATTCTTCTAAAAAATCTATCTGTGATTGGACTGCAGTTGAAGGTCATTAGCATCTCCCCATCTATTATTTTTTCAAACAGCTTCCTGTTAATACTGTTACATACACGTTATTTACTCTCATGTTTTGTTGCATTTCTAATTTTAATATATTTGTTTATTGTTCATCATTATAATAATAATTTGTTGGTTTGTAGGTATAATAAAATTTAACAAAATAATTATTTTTACTTTATTTACATATAGTTTATTGTATATAAAAATGGTTCTTAAAAAATGGTAAAAATGGTACTGTAAAATGGTACATGTGCTGTACTAGACTGTTGTTCAAATAAATAAAATTATTTTTTAATAGTTAATATCGGTTTGTCTATGGCAGGTTAAGCACTTGATATGAACAAACTCTGACCAAACCATTAACTTTAATGTATTTCAATAACAAATAACTAACAATAAGCCATATTGTGAGTAATTGAAATATTGAAAGCACATTTTGAACCGTTAAAACTAAATTAGTGGTAAGCTAAAAATAAATCGTAGTTGAAATATTTTTTTATAAGTTATTTCTTATTTTCTCTCTTGAATTTCGAAATTTTTGACACCTTATTTTTAGTCTGCTCCAAAGTAACATTATTTACAACATTACATTATAAATTACATTATTATCATGAAAAAATTCTAATTAAATTAAACCACTGCCAAAATGGATTTGAACTCAGGACCATCCGCATTTAAAGCAGAAATAAAAGCGAAAAGAAGACAAAATTAAAATCTGTCGAATTTCGATGATTTATTAACAAAGCCCAAAATCAAGAAAAACAAATTGATTTTTGTATAATACGCGATGATTTAAACGTGCCTATATAGAAGAATTTTGGCTATGACGAATGGTTACGATAAATGATGAATTGCCATGTGCATGAGTATACGAGGTTTTATTTCATTCTGATGACCACATGGCAGCAGAAAATGGCCCCGAAATAATCACTAGTATTGAAGTCCCTTAAAAACTGAAACATTCTAATTAACATTGAAAATCTCGTCATAGCCTTTATTATTTTTAACCACTTACGTCATATTTCAACTTGGAAAATGTTTAACTGAATATTAGTATCAGGCGTTGCTATTTGTAATTACTGTTGGGGATATTAAATTTCTGATTACATTGCCTCAATTATCATTAGTTACATTCGCTGTGTTTTATGCGGGTAATAAATAATTGCGACTGGGAGTAACGAAGGCTGTTCCCTCGACACAAGTTTAGATATCATCAACGAATTATTACGATAATTCCGTAGAGATTTTACTGACAGTAAACACAGAGCCACGATAGGGGTAGTTAAATTGTAAATTATTTATTTCCAGATACTCCTATACATGCACATTATGTCATGGGGATCTGCCCTTTTCCTTCCACCATTAATTTGACCAATACATGTGTATTTGACTTTTTGAAATAAATATTAAATATGTAGGCCTAAGTAAAATAAAAAAATACAATGATTTATACAAGGATTTTAAAGACGGTATCTAAAAAATAATTTGGTGATATTTGTTACAAGTCAACATAATCCATGAGAAATTATTGTAAATGTTTATTAATACATAACTATTTAAATGTTTTAGAAAATTATACTAATTCGTATAATAAGTGTTATAATAGATAACATAACATGGGATTTACTTTAGACAAGAGGATTAGAACAACTCAAATAAAAAAAAACATTGTAGGGATAATGCCCACCTCACCTTGGTGAAATACCCCTTATTTTTTATTTATTTTTTCTAAAAATCCTACTTAACAATATTTGTGTTCTATCATTTAATCTACAAAACGCATAATGTTTAACGCAAAGACAATCCTCAAACAACAATTTACTATCGTGTTACGATTAACACTCAGCTCTTGTCAAAGTTCAAAAAGACAAAGAGTCCTTCTATAAAAATCAGATTCCCTATGAAGAGTAGGAAAACAGAAAATCGTGACCCGTGAGATCACATGGCTAAAAGAAGTCGATGGAAAATATTTACAAAATAGGGAGCGAAGCTTATTGGAATTTTCTACGATTTATCGATAATGGTGATGCCGAGAAAGTGATTAATTAAAGTTTTTAGAAGCAAGCACCACACCAAACCCGCAAGGTCGCCTTAATGATTGATTGAATATTGCTTAACGTCTCATATTTATGCACTTTGGCTAATCGAGACGTTGAGTGGTGATAGATGAGGATGAATTATAAACAGAAGGGAGGAGGGGAAACGCGGTACCGGCACGTAGCCTACTCCTTTCGAAAAGTACCAAGGGGACCAACGGCTTAACGTCCCATCCGACAGGACGGTGTAACTTTGACAGTCAAATAGGTTCCTCCACTAACCCGGACTGCCGAGCAGACGTCAAGGAGAACGAAGCCGTTACACTAGCTTTCGAACCCTCCATCTGCTCTAACCAGCGGTATACACTCTAAATTAAAAGAGCGGAAAAACACTCAAATCGAGTGAAATTTCGCTCCTTTTTTAGCTTGTATTTGCACCACTCTTTCTGAGTGACCACCACTCCTAGAATTGAGTGAAATAATTCCACTCAATTATAGAGCGAAATTTTCACTCTGAAATAAGGGTGATAATCGCTAATAAAAGATCGAAATTTACTCAAATAATAGCAATATTTTGGCTTCAAAGATACTCTCTATTTAGGCTATTAATAACTCAAACAGAAGCGAAAATCACTCAAAATTGAGACAAACTGACTTCTCTAAAAATATCGCAATTCAATCAAAAAGTAGCGGTGGGAGGGAAAGGGAGATAAATCGCTCTAGTAGCTTTTAATTCAGTATACGTATTGCATATAGGTACACATGATATATTATGTTATTTTCAACTCATGTTAATAGGTCAATATCTTAAAACTACAAAATAGTATTATAGCAGCTGTATGCAAACATCACATTGATATGTAGATGGACGACTGCGTTCTCTCTCTTCACTGTGGACGCCCATGAAAAGGCATGCATATAATAATTTCCATTAAGTTTTATCTAGGCCTACACATAATATATTATGTTGTTTTCAACTAAAACAATGAAAACACAATGAACTATTCGTGCATATAGAAGTACAACAGATGTCGACATTTAGGCCCTACCTTTTACTTTTCGGCGTTTTCCGCAGAAATGCCCTTCCTATTAGAACGTTGCACACTTCATCACTACACCAGTCATAACTATTTTTCCTTGAAAACTTACACTGGCAAATGGCAATGCGCACACGGTCACGAACTAACAGACACTGACGAGTTAGTTGGTTTCGACGATGCTGGACGTGGACAGAGGACCGTTGATACATATTGGAATGTCCTACCTCGTTCTTTGTCATGAGTACATGACAAGCAATTATTACCAGTGACATGTTTGAAACGTCGCCGGTAAAATCTCTGCTATTCATCCCCTAGACTTGGCACCGATCAGGACAATATAGTAGACATACAATAAGAAGAAGCCCCATTCATCGCTTAGAAAAAATCTCAACACTAATCCCTTGAACAAGCTTTATGCATCGCTCACTATTGACTAAACATCGCTAACTAAAGAGCGGTGTCACATGGTCACTCAGCACATTTGAGCTAAATAATGATCACCCAATACATCGAGTGACAATTCCAGTTAAAAATGAGTGACAAACACTCAAAACGAGTGAAGTGACCATCCGCTCGGCGTATTGAGTGAAACAAACCACTCAAATAATTTAGCGTGTACGTGAGTTTCAGGGTAGAGCGGTCACCCACTCCACCCATGACCACGCCCGATTCTGCTTAACTTCGGTGTTCGAGTGGGAACCGGTTTAAACGAGCTCGGCTAAACCGCTGGCTAAGGTCGCCTTAAACATTCTGAATCATCCTTATTGAAAAAAAAAAACACGTTTCCACCGGCGGTTGTGTCCTGTTTTTATCGTGAGACGTGACATTATTGTGATACCTATATGAGAGATATGCTCCTTGAAAGAGAAACAAGTTACTGAACGTTATATAAAATAATTAGGCCTAATGCATATTATTGTGAATTACTTTAGGACCTATGAACCACCCAGTAACCAGCTTCAAAATAAACCGCATAAACTTAAACTGACTGGGGTAATTGGCCCTGATTCAAAAGATAAGGATTAAGTAGATCCAACATTATCAAGTCACGTTTTTTGCTCGTTAATTTTTAACAGTAATCTGTAACAATCTCTTTTTGAAAAGGATTATATTTTTCGTTTGGAATACTTTTGATAAATCTCTTTTAAAATGTTATAGAAAACAATTTAAACAAAGTTACAGGCATTTACAAATAGTGTGCTTTTAAACTATAATAACATCCCCGAATGCAAAACAGCTGAACCATACAGATTCAATACAGTTATTACTAGGCCACTTCGCTCACGCTTTTTCCAGTCGCGTTGATGGATAAGCTTTTAAGGTTGTTTTCGTTGAACTAAAAGTAGGATTTTTACAAGAAATATTTCTTCGATTGTTCATAAAATCCTAACATATCTAACTTCAGTGATTTTGAACGATCCCATAAAGTTTCATCAAGATCGGAGTAGCCGTTTGCCCGGTCGCGGGCCAAATGTCAAGATAAGATCGCAATAAAAATCGAAACAGATCGTAAAAGTACGATATTAAAGAAAATTATTTCTTCGATGGTACCCAAAAACTTGTCAGATCTAGGTTTAGAGATTTCTAAAGTCCCCTAAAAATGTCATCACAAGATCGCATGTGCCGTTTGCCCGGTAGAGAGCAAACAAAAAAACAGTGAGAAAAGAAACACCCGAGCTATTTTTCTCTTGGTAAGTGAAATTGAAGTCTTCCATGCACTCATGCAATAATAATCAATTGTCCATCATTATTTGCGTTCTCTCTACTATTATCGAGTGTTTAGTTACGACATCTCTTTAAAACGATCACGTGAGAACTTCTCATTAAAGCAGGTATTCAATGTTCATCGTGGATGACAGCTGGGCGATGAGAAGTCGAGAGTCGAGTCATTAAAAATGCATTTTAAGAGCATAGACGACTGAGTAAGTAGGTCACGTGGATTGTTTAGTTCGTTATCACTCTCGCTTCCCAGCAATATTAAATTCACGCGAAATTACAGTTTGTAAGTGATATTATTATTAAGTCTCTATTTGCAACGAATAATGTAATCCACTAGTGCAAATTTTATAGAAAAGGGAGGAGGGAAAACCCGGTACCGGCAGGTAGCCTACTCCTTTTGAAAAGTACCAAGAAGACCAACTGCTTTACGTCCCATGCGAAATGACGGTGTAACTTTGCAAGTCACATAGGTTCCTCAACTAACCCGGACTGCCAAGCAGACGTCGAGAAGAACGAAGCCGTTACACTAGCTCTCGAACCCTCCATCTGCTCTAACCAGCGGTATACGTGTGTTTCCGGGCAGAACGGTCACTCACTCTTCCCCTGACCACGCCGAGGTTGGTTAACTTCAGTGTTCGAGTGGGAACCGGTTAAACGACCTCTGCTACTAGTGATTACTCGAGAACGCTACAATATATCGAAACAATGATTGCAGACAGCTATGTGGATTAAGAGCTCTATATAGCCTGCACGAAAAAGAATAGTAATGTGATGGTAATTAAATTTTTAAATTTGATATTTAATTAATTAAACGCATATCTGAAATACAAACCGCACCGATTATTATATTTGAATATTTTTGCTTGCATTTTATTGTTCTATCTAACAAAACCATTTAGAAGTCGGCAATCAGTTTCCGATATTTTGCAGCGTTCTCGAGATATCACGAATAAGCTCTAAATTCGCGTAGTTTTAATATTGGATGTTAGTCTTTAACCTTCGTGTTTATTCGGAAATGGTCGGTTTTGCTCGGCTCCCAATCAACTGCAATTTATTTCTTGATTACTGGGTCAGGGATGGCTTTGTCTGCTTTAAATAAAATGTTCATAACTAAAATCAGTTATGTTAATGAGCGGGTCGACTCTAAATACGATTGAATTCACATTTTATTTGTTCATGCGGGTTGGGTCGCGTATTGTCGGTTTTGTTCGGGTCCCAATCATCTGCACATGACTTCCTCACCACACATTATTTGCGTGGGGAATAAATCAAGACCCTATGTTTCTAAGTAGTGGTCAACCTTACCGCCCTCTACATTAATGTATTCTCAAGTTAGTCGTCTATTACCTTGACCACGCCGAGGTTGCTTAACTTCGGTGTTCGAGTGGGAACCGGCTAAACGACCTCTGCTACTAGTGATTACTCGAGAACGCTACAATACATCGAAACACTGTTTGCAGACCGCTATGTGGTTTGAGAGCTCTATATAGCCTGCACGAAAAAGTAGAGTAATGTGATGGTAATTAAATTTTTTAATTTGGTATTTAATTAATTAAATGCATATCTGAAATACAACCCGCACAGATTATTATATTTGAATATTTTGCTTGCATTTTATTGTTCTATCTAACAAAACCATTTAGAAGTCGGCAATCAGTTTTCCGATATTTTGCAGCGTTCTCGAGATATCACGAATAAGCTCTAAATTCGCGTAGTTTTAATATTGGATGTTAGTCTTTAACCTTCGTGTTTATTCGGAAATGGTCGGTTTTGCTCGGCTCCCAATCAACTGCAATTTATTTCTTGATTACTGGGTCAGGGATGGCTTTGTCTGCTTTAAATAAAATGTTCATAACTAAAATCAGTTATGTTAATGAGCGGGTCGACTCTAAATACGATTGAATTCACATTTTATTTGTTCATGCGGGTTGGGTCGCGTATTGTCGGTTTTGTTCGGGTCCCAATCATCTGCACATGACTTCCTAACCACACATTATTTGCGGGGGGAATAAAATTATCCAGACCCTATGTTTCTCATAGTGGTCAACCTTACCGCCCTCTACATTAATGTATTCTCAAGTTAGTCGTCTATTACCTTGTCACCGTAAGTCCTGTGACTTAAGTCATGTACTTGGCATAAGTATATGAGCACGTCCACATACATCGGTGTAACTTTTAGTTATTTATTCAATTTCAACAAGTGTGGCAATGGGGTTTTAAGAGCAAACAGATTTTTAAGGAGAAAAAAAGAAGAATTGATGAAAAACTTTATTCAACTACTAAAAAACGTAGGCCTATAAAAAACTACATCAACTCTGATTGGCTAGAAAGCGTCACGTCTTAATGTTAGTATAGGTACTTTTGTTCGGTTTTAAATTGACTTAAGTCGCTCTCCTACCTTAGTCACTGATGGATCATCCACACAGGTACTTAAGAAGGAAACCTACTACCTAGTGACAGACAGAAGTAGACAGTGGAGACAAGGGATACCGACAGTGTTGGCTCGAGCGCTAAACGCTTGACTCTGATTCGGGAGGTCCCGGGTTCGAATCCCGTCGTAGCCGACAATCCAGACTGTAGTTTTTTCCCGAGGTTTTCCTTAGTCGTTAATGCGAATTCAAGGGATTGAGTCCCCTTAACAGCCCTCGGACATACCTTCACAATTGTTCGATCCGCAACATACCTATAGTTCACCTAAAGAGGGGCATACAATGCACCCTATAACATGTTTAATTCCTAGGTAAATTTAAATGTTAATTACTGGCTTTAAAAAGTAAAACAGGCTTAATTACTGGGTCATCTGCTCGGGTCTGGTCGTATATTGTCGTCTTTCACCGACAATCTCTTGCGCTTAATCGCCGGATTAAGCAACGAACGCATTACAACCGTTCCGTTCAGTTCCGTGGCCAGAGTGGTCTGAGTAATCACTTTGCTATCGTCACAAGTGCTGCGCACCAGACGCTCCGCTCAAGACCGCGCGACCAGGTGCTACACTCGGTTCACCAGTTCCATTCTGTTTCTCGATCTCATAGTAGGACAATTTTAGGGCGTGAACTCAACTCGGTGCTCTCTTCAATTGGAACTGTCTTCTACCCCGTCCGGCTGTACGTCCATGTTGCTAGATCAGCAATGATAAACGGTACCGAGAGAAAGAGGGGAAGTAAAGCAGGGCGCGCTCCACAGCGGCTCGGCTCAGTTCCATCCAGTACAGCATTCTGCGACAAATTGAAATGCACTTGCTCCGCTCCGGCCAGTACATTGTAACTTCCCATCTTCAGCTCGGTTCCGTTCATCCTCGATTGCTCGAGCGAGCAACTTGGACGTACAGCCGGACGGGGTAGAAGACAGTTCCAATTGAAGAGAGCACCGCTTATAAAAATTGTCCTACTATGAGGTCGAGAAACAGAATGGAACTGGTGAACCGAGTGTAGCACCTGGTCGCATGGCTCTGAGCTAAGGGTGTAGTGCACGGCACTTGGAAGATACCGAAGCAATTACTCACACCACTCTGTCGACGAAACCGAGCCGAGTCGTTCTGGTGCGCGTCGTGCTTAAACGGAACCGAGCTGAAGATGGGAAGTTACACATGTACTGGCCGGAGCGGAGCAAGTGCGCGGTGTCTCATATAAGTCAATGCATTTCAATTTGACGCAGAATGCTGTACTCTGGAAGGAGCGGAACGGAACGACTGTTTATGCGTTCGCTGCTTTACTGGGTCATCTGCTCGGGTCTTGTCGTGTATTGTCGTCTTTCTCCGGACTACAATCACCTGGGCTTGATCGCCGGATTACTGGAGTCGTTGTGTTTTGGTCGGGTGGGTGGGTGGGGCGGGTTCAGATAATCTGGGTCCGCGCGCGTTTTGATCAATACAGGCGACCTCTGTCGGGAGACTAGAGAGCCAAGGTGTCGGACCCCGGCGAGAGTATCTAACATATCAATAGGCACGTTTATTATTTTCACATTCATTATGATATTGGAAATATTTGGATGAACGAAGCGAAGACTTCAATTTCACTGACCCCCCCCCCCCCCCCCCCAAAAAAAAACAAAACATTAGCTAGGGTGTTTTTTTGTTTGTTTGTTGTTTTTGTTTGTCTGTTTGTTCGCACTCTACCGGGCAAACGGCATTTATACGATATTGATGAAAATTGGAGACCTATCGAAGAAATATTTCTCACGTATGTCGTACTTTAATGATTTTTTCCGATTTTTAATGTGATATTTTAGTGATATTTGGGCCGATTCTGACCAAACGGGTGGGGCAACAAGGTTCATATTTCACATGGACATTAACCATTATATCACAACACAAAAGCAACTTAGTAAAGTTTACCTTAGAATCCAGGTAGTTCGACTTGAGATCATTGGTACGTAGAGTCAGAAATTCTGGGTTTGAGCCCTAATCGCAGCTAACTTTTACGACATTGCCAGTAATAAATAACTTTGTTCTTGGAGCGGGCCTAAGAAACCCTTTACAAACATAATTACTAGTTTAATAATATTAAGTGACACGAGGAGCAATGTGACGTAGGAACATTCACAAGAAAAATGGTCTGATTATCTGTGAATGCGTAGTCCTAATTAATCTTTTGGAGTAACATTTTTTTTATTGAAGAAATTCAGCTTCTTAAGGTACAATATGAAATTGTAATTTGATTCTGATGATTTTAATATTTTTTGGGGGGGAGGCAATATTTCAAATAATTTGGGAAATTTTGGATTTGACGTAGCCCATTAGTTTGAAATAAAATAGTTATCTTCTATGCTTGTCTGGAAAGGTGTATTTTTCTGATTTTTGGTTTAAAAATTAAGCATGTAAGCTTTTATGAAATCACTGAGATTTTTTCAAATTTTCTCTCTGTTTTGTTCCTTTTTCCTTTTTTGGATTTTGGATCATAAATAGCTTTCATACTATCCATGTGATTCACAAGATTTAAAAAGCAAATTTTGACCGCCAAATTTTTCTAAACTTAGGAGATCTTTTTAATTTTTAATTTTTGTATTTTTTTGCGCCCCTTTAAAGTTCCCCCGATGAATGGACGAGTCTGACTCTTTATAGTACTCCAATAGGTTTAAATGCAATGCAGGTGTGATACATAGGAAATGTGAGCAACTCACATTCATGACACTAGGAAAACGCCAAAGTCGTTAAACGAGTGAGTGAGCCATGAGTTTAGTACCTTGTAACATTCCCTTTCCTCCCCTATCTACGGCTGAATCTAGACATCATGGGTGATTTTTTCATAGGCTAGAGTGGTAACGTAACTTAAATACACACTCACAGAATCACAGAATAAGTATCGTTTGACTTGAATTGTAGACTTAGTCGCTGAGCTCCCTCGTCTCATTACACTAATTATATTGTAAATTGTTTTAGTGCTGGCTGCAATAACAGGTTGGATTTTTATATTGCTGAGCTCAACCGCTCTGATTGTAGACTGCAGTTTTGCTCATTCAGACCACAATAAAATTCGCTCAAATTTGGTTATTTCAAGCTAACAGTAAACATTCCGTTTTTTTCTTTGGAAATTTACTCCATTTTAATATTTAAGATATTTGGGGTAAATTTTGGATTTTGAATAAAAGCAATGTTTTATGTTCAAATGTATATTATAAGTGCATTTCTTAAACAAGATATTTTCAGATTTTTTTTTGCATATTTTGGATTCTCTTAATCTCAAATACCAGCAATACTAGAAATATATTAAATTTAGGCGAAAAAAACAAAAAAACTTTTTGCCCGTTTTTGCAGATTTCTATTTTCAATCTTCTCTAAAAAAGGTACTATTCGTCCTATCAAAATGAGATAAAAAAAAACTACTGAATTTGAATTCCACATTTTTTTTACAAATTGGAAAAACTGTAATTCAAATTTTAAAAAATCAAAATTGTTATGTTCATTATAATGGACGCGTGGTTTGAATAAGTTTTAAACTGCAGTCCTCGTGTAAAACGATGCACGTATACAATACTCCTTCAGTGACATGAATACTGCCTAGGAGTCGCTTCCGTTTCCCTTGGAATACTTAGCTGACAACATGCATGATCAAACTCAATTCTGTTTCTTATCGAAAGTTCATATTAAAAAGAAAACCATCCATTCTATTCAGATACAGAAACTGATATACAAAGGAATACAATTTACCTTAACCATGGTGGTATATATCTTTAGGTGATTTCACTTGCGTATCCAGCAATGCTATTTTTGTGGTCGCTTAATGCACGCAGTTCAGACGGAATCCGCCAGGATCGCGACGTGTCAGATGGTAGTCACGTGACGAGAAAGTCGATAAAGAAGTTTTTCCAAACTTCTTTGTCGACTTTAATACCTCGAGAGATGGCAGTGTGTATGCACTTTATTGAAGGCCGTGCATTCAGATCCGTAGGCGGAACATTCGAATTTCCGAATTCGAGCCATCTGATTGGTCCCCAAGGCCGCCATCTTGTAAGTTCTATGTCACGTGACTACCACCTGACACGTCGCGCATTCTGTCGGCGACCGCCTGCACTGCGTGCATTAAGCGACCACAGAATTCTGGCAGTGAAATCACCTAAAGATATATACCACCATGATCTTAACTGTATTTAGTCTCATGTTAGCTTACTTCTACACGTATAAAGAAACTGTACAATCCAGAGAAAGATTTACAAGACTGATTTACAAAGGATTACAATTTATCCGTTATTAAGTCTTAAGTAAACTAACTCCTACGTAAAGGAACTGTACAATCTAGAAAAAGATATGAAATATGTAATTCATTCTTCTCAAAACGTCTCTAGCAGTTACAATACTCTCTTGTGTGACATCTATTCACTGTGGCTCTTATCGTCCTATGCGCACTGAGCGTTGCACAATGGGATCTAATGGACGAGTTCAGAGGATGATAATCGCCCAATCCCTGCTACAACGTTCTGTATTGCCTCTATCTCCCCTCTCTGTCTAATAAATAGCCTCTAGAGTCGACATCGTCTCTCTCTCTATGACTTTTCTGACATGTTCTTGTAGTGAAAGAGCTGAATAAAACGAAGTAAAACCCTTACAACAATATATTCTGTCTTGAACAGGACGAGTGTAAAATCACAATCATTTCTCCCTTTTTCTCTGTCTGTGGTACACTGACGAATCGTAAAAGTGATCAATAAGATTTAAACTGGCTGTTTTATACACTCCACGTTTTTCATCGATCTTCTTGAGTTTAAGGACTGGAGAGAATTTATCCCAGCATAGGTCTACTGAATTTTCCAACTGACATAAATAATGTCTCCTTTAGATTGATTCGATTTTGTCCTTGAAGTCAAGAGTGATAAAATTGACCACCTAAAGCAGGCTTAAAAGTTAACTGGGTTATTAAAAATTAAAATTTTGTAACAAATTTACAATTTATAGTAACTTCTAAATTAAATTATTGCACTTTTGCAATTGCAATAATAAAGAGCTCATCACAAATTAAATCTTAGACGTAATTTTAATAATACTGCTATTGACAAAAATTGCAAAACACATTCATTATTTTATTTTTTAAATACATAAATGAAATGAAGATTGATAGTGATTTTATTCTTATGCAAGCCCTACGAATTTTGTAGCTTATCGCGCTTATTAGGGCGCTGGATCGTAGTGTATGGCTCTACAATGACGTAGGTTCGAATACCGCATAATGCATGTTTTTTTATGTAATCGTCTTTCATCGTCATCTATCACCACTTTCAGACTTAGTGCATTGATATGACACGTAAAGCAACAAAACTCATTATCTTAAGTTAAATAGGAAATTGTCAATGCCTGTATATGGTATAGGTGTGTATTTTATAAATGCATAACTTTAATATCATCGTATATAATATAATTATTTTTGAAGTATATCTATTAAACATTCAACTTATTTCACAATTTCATTAATCGGGAAACACTCCCGTAGATGTAATTGATTTTATGTAAATCAATCAAGAAATCAATCCAACTGAGATGGATTTTTTAATTTCTGGATAAATTTACATTCAACTTATCCTTCTGTTGTTTTTTATTATTACGTCTTATTTTTTTTATATTTTTTCATTATTTCAACAAATTAATATACATAGGCCTACTAAACTCAAAATGTTGAATAGAGTCAAAGAGGGCATAGACCCATAGCATTGATCCTGATTCCTTTCATTACAACTAAATAAAAATGTTTATTATGTGCATGCAAGCAGATGCAGTATGAAGATGATGATGAAGATACTGATGATGAAGAAACGCTGAGCCTGGAAATCTCGGCAAAAAAATTTCCGTGCCCTAGATATCGGTGTGAAGAACACTACTTAACCTGACGTTGTTGGAAATGAGTTAACATTATAATCTTATTAGCTTACTAACTATGTTATCTTAAATATCTTAAATGTACGAATAACATACAACATGTGCACAATGATGATAGTAGCACTGCACATTCTCTTGTTGGAACTACATTACAGCGAAGCATATGTAAGCAAATTAGCAAGTATTGTGTTAATCTAATCATTCTGTACATTGTGAGATAAAACACAAGGTGTCACTTGTTTTCGTTATCCCACCTGAAAGATGTGACCTAGTTATATTCCGTATCCTTGTCTCACTTCTCACTTCTTATTCTATTTCCTTTCCCTCATCTCTCTCCGTCTTCTTCACTGCAAAGCGTTAGTCGTATAAAACCTCTTATTTGTTTCTATCCATGTTCTCAAATGCAGAAGGTGTCTAGGACTCGAGTCCCAACTAGGACAAGAGTTTTCGATTACTTTTTTTTTAATAATTGTGTATGACAGACGTTAAAAAATAGATAAACATTACAACAAAATTTAAACCGACCGGACATCCTAGCAATCCTGACTGAAAATTATTTACGAGATTTTCTTCCTTTGTTAAGGTGTCTCTTTCAAGCTAAAATTTGACCAAAATGTAATGGTTTCGTGCTCCCGTGATAACATCGAAATGGCTGGACCGAAAATTATGCAATTTTGGGAGAAGTTAGATAATTGAATAATGTTTGCAACGTATTGATCAGAATGTACTTTTTTTCACCCATTTTCTGCCCAAAAAATCAAGAAAATACGTGAAATTAGGAAAATTTGACGTACTTCTTGATTTTTTTGGTGGAAAATGGGTTAATAAAAGTACATTCTGATCAATACGTTGCAAACATTATACAATTATCTAACTTCTCCCAAAATTGCATAATTTTCGGTTCAGCCATTTCGATGCTATCATGGGAGCACGGAAGGTCTGCAAGCGGTTGAAAAATGTGATTCCACCTCCGACCGGTGGCGCTCTCTGCAGTTTTATGTTTCAAGTCGGGTCTAGGGCGTGTTTTAAACAATCCTCATGCCGAGAGGCCATTATTGTACAGTCAGTGTCATATTGTAAAGGATTAAACGAGTAATTTTAATACTATTAGATTATTATGATTTCTTGGTACTTTTGGAGTTGAGCTAGATGCTTACTGTCTCTTTGAATGTATTGGACATGATCATGATTTATCAAGATCATAACAATTCAAAATTTCCATATCTTATTTAGGATTCGATCTAATTACCGGTGTTATTTATAGCAGTCGTGCGCTTCGGATCTGTGTCGCAGCCGCGGACAGCCTTGATCATTTAGGAAGTAATTTTATTTATCGAGCATGCATTTTATTTCATTTATAATATAAGATGCCATTCATGGTGGTTCACACATAGTGCGCAGGTATGATAAGCATATTATGGCACCAAAGGGACGCGGGTTCGATGCCATTATAAGTAATAATCTAACGTAGGCCTACTCTCCATTCCACCACATCCACTCATCGTCTTGAGTTGCATTGGATCATCTTTTTAGAACCACAAACATCTACCTCATAAGACGGTGTACGAACTGGATATGTTTGGTATATTAACTGAGTTCATTAACAGTTAGAAAATATTGATTTTTTTCTTCACCTTGCGCTTGCTTTGGCATTATAAATTTATGTTGACGACGAGTGGTGGTGGTGGTGAAGGTGAAAATAAAATATGTGGGGAAATCCTTGGCGCCTTTGATGTTAACAAGAATATTGAGAATAAATAAATGAAGACATGTGGGATGCTCTGTTTATCGTCAAACAACCAGTTCCCCTCACACTCCGCGTATCACTCTCGCAAACATCAACAACCATCTATTCTCCAGTAGATAACGAGCCACTCACTTGAGATACATTTGTGAGACGTATAGCATTCAATGATATGGTCTCGACCAAGACAGTTATAGTTATCTTGTAACTGTGGCAAACTTATTGTCAGGTTTTAAATTTGTAATTTATCTCGATTAATGGGAGTGTGATATTATGTAAACGAAATTCGAAGTATTTTTTTATTAACAATAACATGGCATCTTATAATCAATCGTGCATGTCTATAGTGCGT
Organism: Sweltsa coloradensis; assembly: GCA_024449915.1. Taxonomy (NCBI): domain Eukaryota; kingdom Metazoa; phylum Arthropoda; class Insecta; order Plecoptera; family Chloroperlidae; genus Sweltsa; species Sweltsa coloradensis. The sequence continues at coordinate 85,426 of JAMZAV010003496.1, forward strand.
ATTATCTATTGATTATTATAATATTCATAGTATTGTTATAAGCCCGAAGAAACCCAATACATGCATACATGAAATACCCTCTCATACCAAAAATTCGAGGTCACTAAGTGTAGTGTTCAGTTTTCCTTCCTTCTCAGGATCACCAAGTATGTGAACTTTTTGACGGAAGGTGAATGAGGATATTGACATTTTCATTCTAATTATTCAACTTATGTCCGAACTCCGAATATTATTACAATGACGACGTCGGAGTGATGTTTTTCGGTAGCGGGAGTCGAACTCAATACACGCACTTGCATTTGACCTTGAATGAGTGTTGTGCGAGGCCAACACAGATAACCGTTTCCCGCGTAGTAATGTAATACTTTGGGTCGCACCAATAAGTGAATCACACAGTCGCACCGTCGCACTGACGTCCTACACACATTCTTGAGATAACTTGCCTTGTTGCTGTCAAAATTGTGTTATTTCCATTTTTCCGTTTTCAACCTTGGCCATGATATGATTTTTTAAATTTAAATTTTTTAAGTTTAATAGAAATTGCATATGTTACGATTTTATTGATGACCTTCCTTCAATCAGTCTCATAAGTCAAAATATTGTCATATTGCTTAATTATTTCGTCATTTGTTTCTCTCCTAATCCATCATTTACGCTTCTACAATGACGCAGATGTAGAAAATGTGTGGATTTATATTTTTTAATTTTTGGATTGATTTCCATAAAAGTGCAATCTTGATTACCAATATCGGATATAGTATGATACAAATGTCCGCCAACAAGCCATCATCAAGCAATTCAATATGGAAATTGGCTATGTTTCGATTCGAAAGCAAATCCATTTCAAACAGCAGCTGTATTTTGCAACAATTATTGATGTGTTTCTTTCCCTAGTTACGTTCATCGAGTAATAATTAAATAATTATTATGATTGGAATTGCGTAACGAAGACTCCAATATGACAATCTTGAGAAAATAGCTCGTGTTTTGTTTATATTTTGTACAATAGTATGTGTATTTATGTTTCGTTTGCTCTCTACCGGACAAACGCCTGTTGTGGAATTTTCACGATGTATATAACTAGGAAAACGCTAAAGTCCCGCCGCGTTGATGGATGAGCTTTTTAAAGTTTTTAGTTTGCGTGGGATATCTTTACTTTTGCAAGTGCTTTGTTTTGCTGCCTACGCATTGTAGGTGATTGTTGTCAAGTTCCTATTGTTTCTTGTCAATTGGTATTATTTACCGTAAAAAACTTATATTAAGGCTATTCCAGAGCACTCTTACCGATATTTTGAAAGTCAAAGGAAAATGGCTTAAAGTTGGTTGGATGGAAAGATGAACTTTAATAAAAAAGAAGAAAAAAATAACTTTTTTTTTGGACGGGACAAAAGCTCCATTTTGGCCATTATATGCAAATTTTGAGTCAGTAAGGAAACACCTGTTCTAGGTGCAATACTTAATTTAAAGCTTTGATTTTTTTTTGTTTTTTTCAACACACCTTTGTCTCGGCTTTGAGTATAAGGGAAAATAATTTTCTGAAATAACGTTTGATGTACGATTTTTTTCGTCCTCCGGTTCAAAACTCTTATTTGTGCCATGTGACAAAAAAAATCGTACATCAAACGTTATTTCAGAAAATTATTTTTCCTTATACTCAAAGCCGAGACAAAGGTGTGTTGAAAAAAACAAAAAAAAAATCAAAGCTTTAAATTAAGTATTGCACCTAGAACAGGTGTTTCCTTATTGACTCAAAATTTGCATATAATGGCCAAAATGGAGCTTTTGTCCCGTCCAAAAAAAAAGTTATTTTTTTCTTCTTTTTTATTAAAGTTCATCTTTCATCCAACCAACTTTAAGCCATTTTCCTTTGACTTTCAAAATATCGGTAAGAGTGCTCTGGAATAGCCTTAAAAGCTTTATTTCTATGGATTCTGGTTAACTTTTTCAACTTTTTCTTTCAAAATGTACTACATTACCATAACCTTAATGTCCATGTATAATATGAACGTTGTAGCCCCACCCGTTTGGTCAGAATTGGCCCAAATGGCACGAAAATATCGCATAAAAAATCGAAAAAATCGTAAAAGTACGATATTCATGAGAAATATTTCTTCGATTGTACCCAAAAACAATACAGCTCATTTCCATGGTCCCGTCAAATTTTCATCAAATCGGATATGCCGTTTGCCCGGTAGAGAGCGAACAAACAGAAAGAAAAAAAACGAGCTAAATTTTTGGGGGGTCAGTGAAATTGAAGTCTTCGCTTCGCTCGTCCAATAAGTATCGTATCGTAGTCACTCAACGGTTTAAGTATCGATGTGGTATTGAACACGGGAATTTATTTAAATCTATTCAAATCTATTTTATTTCCGATGTTTCTCTTTCAGGTTAAAGTTTGACCAAAACATAATGGTTCCGCGCTCCCATGATAACATCGAAATGACTGGTCCGAAAAAAAATGTTTGCAACGTTTTGAACAGAACGTTAATTGTTTCCCCCATTTTCTGCAAAAAAAAAGAAGAAAATACGTAAAAATACTTAAAATTTATAAAACTTGCCGTATTTCTTGATTTTTTGGGTGGAAAACTGTATAAAAAATTAGCATTCTGTTCAATATGTTGCAAACACTATACGATTATCTAACTTCTCCCAAAATTGCATAATTTTCGGGCCAGTAATTTCGATATTATCATGGGAGCACTGAAGGTCTGCAAGCGGTTGAAAAATGCGATTCTGCCTCCGACCGGTGGCGCATATATTATTCTATATCTATGATCGAGTACTTGGTCTCTTTGGCATATCAGCTACGTTTACTGACTGATACGATTTAATGACTGTGCACTTGTTTATTATCTTCACCTACTGTTTTGAGTTTGGTAAGGTAAGGTAAAATTATGCAATTTTGGGAGAAGTTAGATAATTGTATAATGTTTGCAACGTTTTAAACAGAACGTTAATTGTTTCCCCCGTTTTCTGCAAAAAAAAAAAGAAGAAAATACGTAAAAATACCTAAAATTTATAAAAATTGTCGTATTTCTTGATTTTTTTGGTGGAAAACTGTAAAAAAAAATAGCATTCTGTTCAATATGTTGCAAACACTATACAATTATCTAACTTCTCCCAAAATTGCATAATTTTCGGGACAGTAATTTCGATATTATCATGGGAGCACTGAAGGTCTGCAAGCGGTTGAAAAATGCGATTCTGCCTCCGACCGGTGGCGCATATATTATTCTATATCTATGATCGAGTACTTGGTCTCTTTGGCATATCAGCTACGTTTACTGACTGATACGATTTAATGACTGTGCACTTGTTTATTATCTTCACCTACTGTTTTGAGTTTGGTAAGGTAAGGTAAAATTATGCAATTTCGGGAGAAGTTAGATAATTGTATAATGTTTGCAACGTTTTGAACAGAACGTTTGTTTCCCCCATTTTCTGAAAAAAAAGAAAAGAAAATACTACTAATAATAAAATTATTAACCACAATGTAAGAAGCAGGAAACAAAACATATCTTATGATTGCAAAATGAATTGAATTTGATAGTTCCTAACACTGCTTATCTTCACCTTGACATGGATGCCACCATTCCACTTGTGTCTCCACGTTTCCTTCATTCGTAATTCAACAATAAGTCGCTCAAGACAAACGCAGTACCAGGTTACATTTTTTTAAGTTTTTATTCGTTGTTTTATTAATTGCCTACTCGTATTTTCAGAATAACGAATAATAGTGTCCTAATAATATGTGTAATAAAATAATCATATTCTATTGGGGATGAGAGATTAAAGACGTGCAGTATAATAAAATACCGTAGACAATCGCGAAGTGATAGTGTTTGAAATAACAAGCTACAATTCACTCATGTAACTTCGTGCGGGGTCTATGCGCAGTGGGACCCGCTCAGTCAGTCAGCGAGTGCACAGCGTAACACGTATCTCGGGTGACTGTGAATCATATAGCTCGCCTGCGCTGTTATTGGCTCAAAAATCATGATTGGAATATCGCTAGTCCTGCCTTTCGAGTCCGGTGAAGCATGCTCTCTCTCTCTCTACGTAAATTCCCACGGGTTAAAACAGCACTCTTACTTTTGCCTAAATTTCAAAGAACCTTTTGTTACTAATTTATTTAATTATATATTTTTATTTAAAATTTAATTGTGACAACAGTCGATCGTATTCGACAACTTTAGTGAGAAGAGTAAGTGAGCTGCCAACTCGAATTTTCATCACACTAAATAAAATAGTAATTATTAACATTTTCTGTATGTAGTTGTTTATAAAGTCAAAAAAACATTAGCATACGACTTTAAAAGTGTAAAATCTGTCATCATTGCCTATAAAAAGCTCATACGCTTGGCTCAACGTTGCGCGCATCTGGCTGCAGGCAGCTAAACAAGCTTATAAGCTGTGTATTGGCAACAATAATAACACATTTAACATATTTTTAATGCCTTCTGCCAATATGTCTTACACTTTATAAACAAATACAGAAAACGTTAGTCATTACTATTTTATTTGGTACGATGGAAATTCAAGGTGGCAGCACACCCGCTGATGCTTGGTAAATAGACCCACAGGGCCCGGACCCACTACGCGCTCCTTAATTAAATAATTGCCATATCTCCTTTAAACACAAAAAACATTTTTTCAGTCTTTACTATTCAATTCAAACCATCTGTTTGTTCGTATTTGCCACTCTCCCAAAACATTTCCTTCTTTAATTCAATTCATCTCTACCTTCATTAACAACTTTTATACGCGTTTCTGAATGCGCCCATCAAAAGCGAATCGCCCTTCATCACATTAATGCGAGACAATTTGTTCGCCGACGAGCTTTAATAAAACGATTGAAGAGATCTTGAAGTTATCTTCTTTTCCGCAAGAGCAGCTAGCCTCTTTAGGAGAATCTGTCTGGAATCAATAAGTCCTTGGCTCCTTGGTGAAGGTGTGAGGCAAAGATAGCGACGACTGACTGGTGCGATTTCAACAAAACTCTTTTGAAGAAGAGATAACTGCATGGGGACTTACGATTTATTAGAGTAATACAAAGTACATAGGGACGTGTTTCAAAAGAAAACTGGAGATATTTTTAGAAAGGAGAAAAATTGAAACTTTGAAGATCGACGAACTGAAAGAAATTCATTGATTGTTGAAGAACTTTTCTATATTATTCAAGAAGATCAGTTTTGGGAATTTTATTCTGTTAGATTATTAATATACCCCTCCTAACTTTAAAAGTTTTTAGGTTATAGTCTTATTCTTTATTAAATTGAATCATTAAATATTTTTATCAAATAAAGTATCTCCAACGAAAGAATGCAGACGCTTTGTAGTGATGGGTGTAGTATGAATGCGCGGTTAAAGAAATGTCTCCTTTGTGTATGAAAGAGAAATATATTTTACCAACACAAGCAAAAATTATCTGTGCTAGGTCACAGAGTTCCTCCGTCTGCTAAATCCACGCTTGAGCTAGCGTGAATAGAGTTGAAAAAGTTGTTATGTTGGGAAAACAATTTCGAGCTATCTGCATTCATTCGTTGGAACTAATTTACAGTTTACTATTGTTGTTGATTGACAAACGGCTAATATGATTATATTGAAATTATCAGGGGACCTCCTTAACTTTTTAAACTTGTATATGCTTTAAGTTCGGGAACAATCAAATACACATTTTTCCTTTATTTTTAAATTTAATTTCAGTTCATAAGCTCTCAGTCGGACAAACAGTTAGGTCACTAACGATGAGATGTTCAGAACTTGCCAGCACTAACGTAGCACTAACGTAGAACTAACGTAACACTAACGAATAAAGTCATAAAAATATTTGATTCTAAAAATGGGTCGGCTACCATTTAGTTAGCCGTGACAATTTTAAAAAATCGCACCTTTTAAAACGGAATCAGTACTAACGAGAAGCATTTCAGCACTAGCCGTTACTAACGCAGCACTAACGTATGCGAAATAAAAAGAGAGATTTACATAAGTGGCGGCTAGGTCTACTCTGATACTGAAAAAAATTTGCAGGGTACCTTCAATATCTTTGAGCTTAAATTTTTTAAGTACAATCACATAAATATTTCTTACGAACATCCTGCCATTATGATATTTCTTTAAATAATATAGAAAAGCAAAGTTTCATCCATGTAAGCTCATCCATCAACGCGAACATAAACAGCGTTCGTGAAGCGAAATAGTTTATCAAAGTTTAAAACTAGAGCTCATGACTTTCCGAGAAAATCGCATTCCCAAATTAAAAGATTTTCAATTTGGTGGAGGTGCCGGGTCGATATTTTATTAATTCGAATATTTTGTAGGACAATTTCCAGCAGCCCTAGTGGGCATTTCTTTAACACGTTACTCTGCGGAAATGTTGTGGTGAAGTTATTAAATACTTCTATCTATTAAATCTTACTTCCAAGTTTTATAAAAAAATATTGTACTTTTACGATTTTTATCGATTATAAATGCGATATTTTCGTGATATTTTGTCCGCAACCGGATAAACGGCTACTCTGATCTTGATGAAACTTCATGGGAACGTTTGAAATCACTGAACGTATATATGTTATTATGTAAGGTACAATCTAAAAAATAATTCTTATAGAACTCGTACTTTTAGGGCAACGATAATCAACCATAAAAGCTCATCCATCAACGCAACTGGAAAAGCGTTAGCGAAGCGGCCCAGTGTATATAAGGAAGCAAAGGTCCTTTGCATTCATATTAACGACTGAGGAAAACCTCGGTAAAAAACTTGATTACCGGTCTCGACGGGATTCGAACCCGTGACCTCCTGAATCAGAGTCGCTTGAGCCAACTCAGAGGGGCAGTATTGTGTAGCTGAGAATGTACCTCCAGCCTAGGTGCCGGGCGAGCGACTGCCAGGCGCCGCACAGCTGATGACGTGACCAGGTACAGTCCACGCTCAGAATATCGCACCCGCGCCGGGAAGGACGTATTGTATTGTAAACGAGTAATCGCTCCTTTTCAAGTCAATGTTTGTATTGAGTTTTAATTTATTAATGCACTAAGGCTAATCGAGACGATGTGTGGTGATATATGAGGATGAACAGAAGGGAGGAGGGGAACCCGGTACCGGCACGTAGCCAACTCGTTTCGAAAAGTACCAAACGGACCAACGTCTTATGTCCAATCCGAAAGGACGGTGTAACCTTGACAGTCATATAGGTTCCTCCACTTACCCGGACTGCCGAGCAGACGTCGAGGAGAACGAAGCCGTTGCACTAGCTCTCGAACCCTCCATCTGCTCTAACCAACGGTGTACTTAAATAACTATTAAAGTATTGATAACAAAACTGGCAGAGAAGCTACTTAATCGACATATCGTCGAAGAAGAATAAAGAATATAAAAATTAAATAATTCGCCGTGTTTTGACCATTTTGGTGGAGGCGCCGGGTCATGAATTTTCAAAATCTTGAGTGGAGTTTACTTTACCCTTACCAGCATGGTAACCAAATAAATTCCGTATCACCCATGTTGAAGGATAATGCCAACAAAAAACATATGACAATCGGATGTCATTTATTTAATAATTAATTCATTAATTCATTCATTAATTTATGTATTTATTTATTTAATTTATTTAACGTCAATCTTATTCAATTAAAAAACTGATTTACAAAGGAGGACAACTGAATAAATTTACTTACATAGATGCAGATACAACAATGAACAATTCATGTTTGACATTTTTTTTTTATCGGGTTGTTTCGTAGCGGCGGTAGTGATATCTTTCTGTCGACGTTTCGAAGACCATGTTATCTTCTTCTTCAGGACTTGAAATATGATATATGAAGTTTGTGAAATTCCTCTTGTTTCTTGTTATTTTTTTTTCTATTGTTACTATTAAAGTTTTTTGATTGAATTAATTCATGTTTGGTTTTTATTGTGACTCACGCACAGACTGACTGACGGACAGAAAAGTGATGCTTATAAATATGCAACCTTCGCTAAGAAAAATCTAAAAGTCATTTTCAACATGATGGATTAAGTATTGTTGAGCCCTAAATTTTTCTCCAACGCCATAGATTATAAGGCTACATTTTAAGTATCCATGTATGGAAAAATATTGAACTCAATATCTTATTGTTTAATTTTTGTTAGTTTATTGCACTTGTGGGAGGTACGTGTGTATATATTGTTACATCGTGGTGTTGTGTGTTTTTAATAAATGCGCAAGTAGGCTACGCAGTGACAAAAAAAACATAAGTGACAATGACAATGAAAATTTAGCAATTATATTTTTAATGACGAGTGACCATTGAGACAGGTCTTAAAAGTTTTCTATTTTTACACCATTGGCAATATGAATAATTATTGGATTTATTTTAAAATAAATATTCGTCAATTTTTATAATTGTTGACAACCATAGAAGAATGGTGATGTCGTTGATTGACGATCATTCAAAGTGTCATAATTTTTTTTTTTTACTGACTGTTAGGAACTATCCTTATTGCTTCGTCATAAAAACGCATGAACTTCCGCCGCAAAATTTTAAGATTCAAAGAAATATGTATATTTATTGTTGTACCAGTACCAAACCCTTTCACAAAAAACATCAAAGAACAGTATATTATTCAAAAAAAATGTCCACACTCCAAAGCGCGATTCTAAAATATGTTACACTAGATTTAAGACCCTTGTTGGTTTAACCCAAATACATAAATTTCTCACATTCCAGGGTAGAACCTTTTAGCAGCAGATGGTTGCATTAAGGGGTTGAATTATTCATGATGTCTTTAGATGTCGGCGAGCAGTCCTAGCAATGAGGTTGAACCATCGTAGTCATTACCATGTGCATGTTGTACGTAATGATTTTTTTTTAAATTAAAATAAAAATAAAAATAAATTCGTTTTTTGAGTCTACCCACTCAGTCACATAACTGATTTACAGTTGGGTAAATTGAATTTTAAGCTGACCAAGCCAACCCTGTAGGCGCCGACACTGTCGACGAGCGAACAATGACCATCTCGACTGGCATAAACACCGATCAATCAAGCTGGACACGATTCCACTCGCGGGCAGTGCCAGAATCAACAAGACTAATTCGGAAAAAAGTGTATTATGTGCTTCATTGAAAGGAAGGCTCCAAAGTCATAGTTAACAAATTCTAAGTTGAGAACTGATAGACTTTCCCCAAAAATCACTCTGTAAGTAGATTCTAAATTCTATTTATTTATTATTGTTAATGTTTAGTAGAATTTGTATATTGTGCTATATTTATACTTTAATCACGTTTTTACATTTTCATTTCACTTATGTAAAATTGCATTGATGCTGAATTCAATTTAATAAATAAATATTTATAGCTGCTTCCAACACAGTAACATGAACATTTACTCTGTGGATTAAATGTATGCATCATGATTGCGTATTGTTAAACGAGGGAGCGGAGCGACTGAGTGTCTCCATTTAACTCAAACGGCTCTCAGTCTGTGATTCTGTGTGTCTGTCTGTCTGTACGTCGAAAATCAGCCCAACCTCTGAACAGATTGCGCTGAAATTTTGAACAGACAACCGGTAAGAGTTTACTGAGAACTGTTAACAAAATCGGCTAGATCCATTGCGATTTAACCTCACAACAAATAAAAATGTGATTTTTTAAATATCGATAGCATTTGTTTAGTAGCAGCTAGCGGGACGAGATCATACTGGCTGACATGGCCTAGTGGTAAGCATAAAGCCTACCGCACGAAGGGTCGGGGTTCGATGCCAGTTGATTCGACCTTTTTTATATTTTTACGCCCACATATTATTTTTGAGGGGTGTTTAATGGGAAATAAAAATTGTGATGATTTTGTTTATTCTTGGAAATTTGTTAATGTTTCACGCTAATACGTTTTAAACACGATTCGCATTTTAAATGTTCAATTTAAATAACTAGGGAAACGCCAAAGTCGTTGTAATACGAGTTAGTGAGCCATATGTTGAGTAGCCGGTATCATTCCCCATACTTGGCTAGATCCAGCCTTAGGTATAGGGGAGGAAAGGGGATGTTCCCGGGTATCTCAACACTTGCCTCACTCACTCGTTTAACAACGACTTTGGCGTTTCCCTAGTACTTGCAACACAAGTTGATTTATCGTTCACCGTGTAGACAATACAACACTTCCAACACATTGACGACGACAAATCCCGCCAACATTACCGAGAGAACAAATGTGCAACACCTAATGTGATTCCCTTGTAGACAACACGTCATTGAAACCACCTAGGAATTCCAGCGCCTTCTAAACCCGCAGTGGATTCAATTGAGCTCAGTCACAGCCCCCTTAATTGTCAAGTTTCACGTGTCTATTTACGTCGACATGTCGTTGAATCGAGGACGTTAATCAACGAGGCATTGTCGTCGGGGAAGGAAAGAGCATTCAACATTCAGGCCGTGTGCATTATAGAGGAGGTACTGGGAGGGATGGAACGGGCGACGCAGTGTGGCACACGTCTAGGTGGCGGCTGTGTGCCGCGTTCAATGAGAGCGAAACTGTCTGTCTGCCTGTCTGCCTGCCTGCCTGCCTGCCTGCCTGCCTGCCTGCCTGCCAGTCCGTCTGTCTGCCAGTCCGCCAGTCTGCCAGTCTGCCAGTCTGCCAGTCTGCCAGTCTGCCAGTCTGCCTGTCTGTCTGTCTGTCTGTCTGTCTGTCTGTCTGTCGTCGTCTGTCCTGTCTGTCTGTCTTCTCGTCTGATCGTCCTGTCTGTCTGTCCGTCTGTCCGTCTCCTGTCCGTCCGTCTGTCCGTCCGTCTGTCTGTCCGCCTGTCCGTGTCCTGTCCGTCCGTTCCGTCCGTCTGACCGTCCGTCCTTCCGTCCAGTCACGTCGTCCAGTGATGCCGATTGTCGCCTGTCCATTGTCCGTCTGTCCGTCAATCCGTTCGTCTGTCTGTTCGTCTGTCGTCTGTTCTGTTTTCTGTCTGTCTTTCTTTCTTCTGTCTGTCACGTCTCCACCGGTTTAAGCAGAACATGACCTCCGATAGATCATATGATTTTCTTACATTCTTTCACAAAGGTGACACATAATGTGATTGTGAGCACTATGATATTAGATGAATAGCTGCATACTCAGAGGTTAGAATTATTTGTGTATCCACCTCCACCATCAGATTTATAAAGGCGATGCAAGACTACAATAAAGTTAATGGAGTATCCCTCATAATACTTCGCACATCCATCAATAGGATTGAAAGCTGGAAAGGAATGTATAACTTAGTCGTGAGCGGGTACCCAAAATTTCGGGTCAGGTTAATACGAGCGTTTGGCGGCGCAGTATCTACTAACTCTAGGCGACTGGTGGGAAAATAATTCAATTTGTTCATGCTATATAGGCGGATTGTAAGAAATACTTATTTTTCATCGCCTGTACACTGATTTAAAAATGTATATTACGACGCAATATGTCAACATATCATCGATGCCAAGGTTCTTCCAGTAATATTGAAATACTTTTTTGACAGCCACGAAACGGTAGGTTTACTACTAAAGCTCGAAAGTGGCCAGCTGGCATAGCCCTTAGACCTGCTTCCCAGCTCTGAATCCTAAAAATACAGAGCCTTCAATTTCCATTGTTTCCTTGCTATAATAATAATTAATAACATATATTAGAATAGATATTCGATTGGTTTGAACTACCAAATGTAATGCAGCTTTGAGGAATCTTCAATAAAGTTTACCCTTCTAACATGTGTTTCGATGACGCCAATGTAATTTTTGCCCCCAGTCGACCATGAAAGTCGGTGTGACGTCATCTATAACCTTTGTATCGGGGCCCGACCCAATAATCAAAACTGAAAGGTACTCATTTTCGGGAAACATTTTTCAGTGGGTTGGTGGAGGTGCCGGTCCAGTGATTTGCATTCGGTTTTGGTGGAGGTACCGGTCCAGAAAATTATTTTCAAAGTATTAAAATAGCGATTTTCGGGACAACAATTTTTTTAGTGGGTGGTGGACGGTGCAGTCCAGACAATTATTTTTTTCAAATTAAAATTTTTTAGGTACAACCAATCGAATGTATGACGTCCTGCATAAGTAAAATTATATTCTTTAACATGCATATTTATACTGGCGTTGTTTTCTCTACCTAAGTTATTTGTATACCTCAACCAGACTACTGTCAAAACATCAACGTCCGCACAGTCGTAGCATTTATATAGTTTATTTCTTTATGGACGGATCTGTTGGTTTTACTGTAACTTATTAAATATAAATTATTTGTAATTACCTTCAATTTATATGTAGGCCTAACTATTATACAAAGTAGGCTTAATCTCAAATGTATAAATATAGAATTTATTTCTTAATCATGGCACCCAAGCATAGGTAGCCTACATCACTTAGTAGATTAGCAACCTAGTATAGACACATTTATGTAAACTAACTATACCTAGTTGTTGCATGTTTTTATTAGATTGTAAGATCCAATATTTAGTTTATTTTGTCTTTAAATAAGAGACTGTCTTGTAATAGCCTAATTTAAATGTATACGTGTACGGTGTATTTTATTTATCTATGGCTTAATAAAGAATTACCGGTTAAGTTGCTTCGCTCAATCTTTTAGGTATTCTCATACCCGTGTGATATAGTATCGGTGTAATAGTAACTTAATATGAAAGATAGGCCTAGATAACCCGTAGATAATGGACGCAAAGTCTCCAACTTATCGAAGTCTGTATCATTGATATTTGAAGTAATATATTTATTATAAATTACTTTTTTTTTTATTAAACGTAGACACTTTTAAACAATAAGGGAACGACCTTCACTAAAGCACCACTTTTATGTTCGTATGTTAGACTATGCGTGTGATAAAGCTAATTTAAAGTAAAATATGTTTCTAATATAATGCCATTATTTTCGAAGAATGTATTTAACACGGCTTTACTCGATAGATGCTTTTATTATCTATAGGAAGGAATACACAGATTATTTTAATACTGTCTGCGAAAACAAATTATTAAATAGATTAACTATAGAAAAGATTACAATCGAATTGTGAATCTGTTAAGTTGATGTTCTAAAATTAATGATGTAATGTATAGCTAGTTGGGCCCCGTAATTATGATATTTTGTAGATTATCAAAACGACAATTTGGAAAAAAAAAATAACATAAAATAACGAACTAATTAAAATTTAAAAATTCCAAAAAGGTCTTCACCCTTTTTGAGAAAATAAAGACTTGCAAACACTTTCTCATTAATTTTCCATTGACCCTTCAAAGAAAGAGAGATAGAAAGAAAACGAGTGGATTTCTCCCAATCAAGATCACAAAAATGGATTTTAATGGCAAACAGCACGAACTTAGATTCGCTTTAAAAGGTGACTAATTAGTTCGAGTCTTCATCCGTAAAGACTGGAAAACATATTTTCAAACGATATCTTAAGTGAAATGCTTACTTCCTTGAATTTTCAATTTTCATTTCTTCTCGAGACAATTATTCTAAAATTGTCAAGGGATACAATTTGATTTTATCCATGCAAGCTACTCTTTCGTATGTCGAAGGGTCTTAAAGGAGAACTGACGCTTTCAAGAAGATTTTAAAAATATTGTGTTGAACGCACAAAGTAGATTGGAATATCGTTCACATCCCAACATTTACCTTTTTTCGTCGATGGTGTTGGTGCCTGCTGGGTTGGCTTGGTCTGCTTTAAAAATGTAATGTCCTCCACTGAAAATCAGTTCTGTGACTGAGTAGGTACGAGTCAATTAACTTTATTTGAAAAAAATGCAGTGAAATATTTTTTTCTGAAAAGAACACAAACTTTGCGATTTGTTTCAATGCTTTACAAGTTACTAGAGAAATTGGGTTAGTATTGCGACTGAAGGTAATTCTATCAATTTCATTACTAGGACAAGAATATATCCTTACATTTGTTTGTGTACTTGCCCCTCTACAGGACTATCATAAATTAAGGGCGCATATGCTTAAGAATTAAAAAAATCCCTCTGAATTTATGATTATGATCATCATTTATGTGTAATTGGATGAGCGAAGCGAAGACTTCAATTTCACCGACCCCCCAAAAAATTTAGCTCGATGTGTTTTTTTTTTTTTTTTTTTTTTTTTTTTTGTTTGTTTTTTTCCGTCTGTTTGTTTCGCTCTCTACCGGGCAAACGGCATATGCGATCTTGATGAAAATTTGACACGACCTTCGTTTTCTCTGAACTTAGACTTGCCACGTTTTTGGGTACAATCGAAGAAATATTTCTCATGAATATCGTACTTTTACGATTTTTTTTTCGATTTTTAGTGCGATATTTTCGTGCCATTTGGGCCGATTCTGACCAAACGGGTGGGGCTACAACGTTCATATTTCACATACACATTAAGGTTATGGTGATGTATTGCTTTCTGAAAGAAAAAAATTGAAAAAAGTTAGCCAGAATCGAGAGAAATAAAGCTTTGAAATATACGTTTTTTGACTTTTTGTGCGATATTTTCGTGCCATTTGGGCCAATTCAGACCAAACGGGTGGGGCTACAACGTTCATATTATACATGGACATTAAGGTTATGGTTATGTAGTACCTTTTAAAAGAAAAAGTGGAAAAATTTAGCCAGAATCCATAGAAATAAAGCTTTTAATTCAAGTTTTTTACGGTAAATAATACCAATTGACAAGAAACAAAAGAAACTTGACAACATTCACCTAGAATGCGTAGGCAGCAAAACAAAGCACTTGCAAAGTAAAGATATCCCACGCAAACTAAAACCTTTAAAAAGCTCATCCATCAACGCGGCGGGACTTTAGCGTTTTCCTAGTAATACTAATCGTGCTATCTGTAACGACACTAGATCCCTTAATACTCCAAGCGGATCTACAGCGAATTAGAAAGAATATAGCCCAGCCAAGAAGATCTATCCACAAAATTCAAGATACCTTCTTCAATGGCGGTGATTAAAGTGTCTTTGATAAATTTCACACGATGCAGACGACAAAGCATCGTTTCACTGCTTAGGTGGCTGTGCGTGAAAGACTCTCACAGCGCCGTTGCTTTAAGGTGGCTTTGAAAGAGAGAGTTCTTGAAAGAACCGCCTACAGCGCTCGCATCGCTTCGTTGCGTTGAGAGGTTAGTGAATGGACCGTCTATGATGCTAGCAGTGCATTATCTATATTTAGCCAAAATAAATGTTATCGACCATCGTTCGTTTTTCTAAAGAATATTTTTTTAAGTTACTATACACATGCATAACATTGTAAACAGAACAGAGTAGTACTGCAGAACGTATTTGTTTTGTATTTTTGTAATCATCTTACAAAATTTGAGCATTTTTAGTTGGATTATTTAGAATTTATAAATTTCACCGGCGTTCTGCCTTAAGAGGGTGCATCATATGCGTTATAGGCAATTTGCTGTTTGCTTGGCTGAATTTCACCAAAGAAAATATAGGTCTCTTTGGTAACACAATTCTAAAATTTGTTTTGAAATAATTTATAAAAAATAAATTAGTTTTCACGAATTTCAATTTTGTTAAAAAGTCCAAAATTGACTATATTCGTGATTTTTTTCTGGCTGCCCAAGACAATTTTGAAAATCTATGACTGTAGGAACGTCCATGTATTCATGGTTTATTGACAAGTTTGCAAAATTGTATATACATCGGGCGCTTCTTGGCTGAGCGAGCAGCTATTTGCTAAGTGCCAAATGAGTGATAAACCCTCTTAAGTAAAAAGAAGCTGTTCAAATGTCAACAAGTCACGTGTAAATAATGTGAATGCAAATTTAATGGTTTAAAACTTCAGAAAATTGCGCATTTCCTCACCATAAAACCGGGAAAGACTACTTCTTGAGTGAAAACATTTATGTACACTAGTAAGTGTATCTTTATCATTCTTCAACATTTCTTTTTAAGCTGTATGCAACAAACTTCGCTGTACGTTACCCTTAGGTTACACTCTTATACTGACGTTGCATTGCGTTTTATTCCAGTGTCTGTTTACTTCGTGGTTTTGTCTCTCACAAACTTGCTTTCTCTCTCTCTCTCTCTCTCTCTCCTCTCCTCTCCCTCTCCTTCTAATAAGCATCTCCTGCAAGTGGTCCAACGCCCCATTACCCCGTCACCAGCGACGTTACTCATACTTAATCTCTCTCATCATACTTCGTCATACTTGTAACTAGAGAGTAAAGTGCTCATCCTCATTATGTGAGCAAACCTCAGGTATAAACATTACACAGTTGTTCCGCAGAAAGTCTGCCGATCTTTATCGACGAGCCAATCAGAGATCGATATTTTAAATTGGAGACCGCTGATTGGCTACAATTCACCACCAATGACGTCATTGAAAACTTACTAGGGAAACAACTGTTACACGCTTATTTAAGACAAGCTTATTGACACAGAAAGTATTAATGGACGTGCCTTAACCCAAAAATAGCCGGGGTCACATAATACAATAAATTGAAAATATTCTAAAGTCGCTTAATGCAAATAAATTAAATGCCTTTAAGAGGGGACGCTGAGCTTAGACCAACTCAAATGCGCGCACTCAGATGTTGACGGTTTCAGCTGAACGGTTAGCAATTATCATTATCAAATTTTGCATGGGTGTTAATAAAGTATTTTTATATTGATATCCGAAATTGGCTGCAAAAAATGAGCCTTAAAGATCTATTGCAATACATAAGTCCAAAACGTAAAAAAATGGGGAATCTAAAATATGGATTTCAATTCTGGAAATTCCCACCGAACCGTTAATTTTATGATTTACCCAAATTAACCTGCGCGTTCGCATTGATTAAACGTTAAAATCCAGTATGTAAATTAGAGTTAAAAAAATCTGTATACTTGAAATAAATTCCCAAAGTATACCAAAATGGAGAAAATTTCGGTGATTCCCAAATTTTTAATTCAAAATCAATGAATTAATTTACGAATAGGCGTACTGGATAACATACATTTATTGTTTATTAACGTAATTTTGAGGATTGTAATTTGTAAAATGTGTAATGAACCGTTCACAAAAAAAAAGCAAAAAGATGAACGCCAAAACTCGTCTCCGCGCCAGCCTCAGCAAATCCTCTTTTGAGCAAAATTGTTTAATTTGGGTGTTTTCAATTTTTTTAATTTCAAATTAAATGACAAAATTACGAATACGTGTATGGATAACATAGATTTTATTCTTTATTAACGTTAAAAAAAAAATTAAAATATGTTATAAACCGTTTACCCCGAAAAAAAAAAAACAAAAAAGCTGAGCGCCAAAACTCGTCGCCGCGCCATCCTCAGCGACCCTTTTAACTAACCCCCCACACTTTTTTTATGTCAGCCTTATTTATAATTTTCCCCCACCCGCCCTTTCTCGAGTATATTATCTCGGGACAAACAAAAGTAACCCAGAAGATGTAATAAGCCCTCTCGGGTTTTGACTGATAGTTAAATAAAAATTCCAGTCTCAAGTTTAAAGGTTCGTCTACTTGTCATGTACACGTTAACTCTATCTACATCAGTATACACGAAGTTACTCCAATCTGCACTGAATTCCAAGAAAAAATTTAATTACTCTCTCCGAAATTAAACGGGCTTTTCACGTTGTTCGGGTTAAAAAACAGGGGGGTTTAATTTCGCGAGTCTTTTTTCTTCTGTCTTGGGGGGAAATTTTTCCCCGTCTTTTAAAGCGAAGACAATCGATAGAGTGGACGGATAAATTTTTCAAGGAAGTTGGGGGAGAGGGGTGAAGGGAAGGGAAAGGGGTAGGAAGGGGGGGTAATAGATCGATGCGGGTTTTTTGGGGAATATCGCAATTTTAAAAATGTTTTTGATTTTTTAGAACGATGGC
The DNA here is from genome assembly GCA_024449915.1 of Sweltsa coloradensis. NCBI lineage: Eukaryota > Metazoa > Arthropoda > Insecta > Plecoptera > Chloroperlidae > Sweltsa > Sweltsa coloradensis. The sequence continues at coordinate 103,217 of JAMZAV010003496.1, forward strand.
AATATAAGATCTTAGAAGATTTGTGAAGTTTCAAAAAATTTTTTGTTTTGATTTAAAGAAGGTTTTTTAGGGTTTTAAGACAGTTAAAAGAGGAATCCAAAAAATGCATTAAAGACGTCTGAGAAGTTGTGAGAAAGAGGGACTTAATAAAGAGAAGTTATGTTATGGATTTCTCCCCTTCCCCCGCCTTAGGCTAGAGTGGTGCTTTTAGGCCCTAAGGGTTGACGCTCCTTAATCCAAAAATTAAATTGCCCCAGCACAGGCCTGTCCACCCTTGTCACCCCGCGTAAAACCCCTTCGTCCCCCCCTTCGCCCCGTTTACCCCAAGTTGCATAAATGAGACGATAACAATATCCAATAAATTGGGGAATAAAACGTGCCAAATTTTTCTTAGACTCGGGAAAAAACTAAAATGACCAGTCAGAGGCTAGGCCCTATACCGCGTGACCCCCGTCGGGGCCGGGGAGAGTTGGCCCGGGCCAGGCTCTGCTAACGAAAAAGGCGTTAAGAGAAAAAGTCCACCTCGAAAACATCAGCTAGTATGAAGGGTGGGCCTAGTAGGATTTTACTACCCATAAATAAAAGCGAGCTTGGCAATCGTCGTGGGGGACCTTGGTCCCTTTCCCTTGAGACCCCTCGACGTTGATGACGACAATGACAACACAAAACGATGACGCAGACAATGACGACCGCGACGTGAAAACCCCCCTTTCCTCCCATTACCCGTGGCGGTTCTGCCAGCAGGGCCCCTCCCCCCCCTTGGGTTAGAGTGGTGTATTATGACCTAAGGGTTGACGCGTCCTTTTCAAAAAACCCAAAAAACCTCCCGCGTAAACCCTTTGGCGAAAGAAAACATAAATTTTCCCTGTACGACGGCTGTGTGGGGGATATGTCCAGCAGGGTTTTCTGTCCTCCCCAATCCACTAGCCTATAGGGGCGCTTAGGGCTTTAGGGTTTGACCCCCCCCTTATTTAATATAGGAAACAAACTAAAGGCGAGTCGGGTCCCCGTCGTTTTCCCCTTACGCCCTCTCCCGACGAGACGACGACGACGACGACGACGACGACGACGACGACGACGACGACGACCAGGACCCCCCCCGTTGGGGGCAGGCTAAAAATTTGGGCCCGGAGTTAGCTCTGTAATCTTTAACGGGACAAAAGTGATAAAGTCTTCGCAAACATCACTAGCATGTATAGGCGAGAATATTATTCCTAACTACTGGAAACACCGGCGGTCGATTAGCGATTTCCCCCCTTAATTCCCTTGATTTCCCGTTGGGCCGGGGGTGAATTCCCCCGAGCATGAATCTGCTAATCGAAAAAGGCGATTCAAGAGAAAAAGACTATTTTACAAACATCAGCTAATGAGAGGGGAGTAAATTTCTCCCCGAAAGTAGAGGCGAGCTCTGGCAATCGTCGTCGGTGACCCGTCCCCTTTCCCTTGACGACCTCCCCGAAAACGACATAAGAAGATGAGAAGAACGTGACGACCGACGTGGAAAAACCCCCCTTTTTTCCCCCACCCCCTGGTGGTTCTGCAAAATAGGCTCCTTTTTACCCATAACCCATTAGGTTAGAGTAGGGCACCCAACGGTTTTACGCGCCTTAAAAAAAGAAAAAAAAACTTTGACGACCACCCCCAAAGCGACGACGACTATGACAAAATTTAACTATGACAAAGAGATGACTCCACGCGTGAGAACCCCCTCCATACCCCCGGCTGGGTTTTGATCAGCATGGGGTTTGATTTCCCACATCCTTATAGACAGAGTGGCCATTAGACCAACGGTTTAGCGCCCCTTTAAATTTACGGATGGGGGTTTCCCCTTTTATCCCCTAGGATGAGGGCGCATTATGACCTAACGGGAGACGCGTTCTTAAACCAGGGATGGACATCCCCCCTATCCCCAGGTAGAGTGGCACATTTTGACAAAACGGTTGACGCGTTTTTAATCCAAAAAAAACTTAAACTAGACTTAATACCCCGTTGGGCCCGGGGTTTTAAATGGCCCAGAGCATGGGCCCGCTAAATTTTACGAGGCGATTTAAGAGAAAAAATCCACTCGCAAAATCAGCTAGAAAAAAGCGGGTATTAACTCCCCCAAACTAGAGCGAGCTTGGCAAACGTCGCGGGGGGCCTTGCTCCCTTCCCCTTTACGACCCCGCGGCGACGATGAAATGACACAAATGAACGATGATAAAAACGATGACGATGCCGTGAGAAACCCCCTTCCTTAAAACCCACCCGGGGGGTTCTGACCCGCAGGGGCCCCCCCTCCCCCCCCCCCCTTAAGCAGAGGGGCATTTTTGACCCTTCGTTGCGCGCCTTGTCCAAAAAACCAAAAAAGACTTAATTTTTTAAAAAAAAGGGCGGGGTGGTAGGGGTTTTTAAACAGTTTTATGCGGCTTGTTTGAGTGGTTTTTCGTAAAATTTCCCCCCGGCCCTATTGAACCTTGTTAAACCTTTTTCTTTCTTTTTTCTAGGACCTGCGGGAAAGGGGTAAAAATTTTCCCTTTTTAATTCACACCCGTTAAGACCTGGTCACCATCACGAGGCCTTAAGAATCATTTAAGGCCCAAAATTCCTCCAAAAAAACTAACTTTTCAACTTTTTTTTCAAAAGGCCCCCCACATCACCCTACCTTAATGCCCATGCAATATAAAACGTTTTAGCCCGACCCGGGTTTTTTTCAAAGGGCCGAAAAAAACCCCGAAAAGATCCTTCAAAAAGAAAAAATCGTTTTTAATTGCAATATCAGAGAAAAATACTTCGATTGCACCTAAAAATAGAGGGTTAAGTTCAGAGATTTTTAAGGTCCTTTTAAATTTCTCAAAATGCCAAAGCCGTTTAGGGTTAGAGCGCGAACAAACAGAAAAAAAGAAAACAAAACACCCGACCTTTTTTTTTTTGGGGGGGGGGGGGGGGGGGGGGCGCTTTCGCTATCTAATTTAAAATTTTTATTGTATTTTTCTTATTTGGGGCCTTATTGAGTAAATATAGCTTTAAGAATACCTAGGTTTTTGAAAAAGTAAAGGCTATTTCCAAAACCTCTTACCCATATTTTAAGTCAAAAAGAAAAAGCCTAAAATTGGTGAATGGGAAAAGAAAATTATATTTTTTTTTTGATATTATATGCAAATTTTGGGTCAATAAGGAAAATAAAGTTTTTAGGGGCAATACTGAATTTTTTAAAATGTATTTTTTATTGTTTAAACAAATTTTTTCTCCGAATAGTAGAAGGGAAATTTTTCTGAATTAACGTTTGTTGTACGTTTTTTTCTTCCACCGGTTCAAAAAATTGTACTGAAAAAAAAATCGCCCCTCGAATATTATTTCGAAAATTTTTTTTCCCTTATGCTTGTGCGGGGATAAAGGTGTGTTTTAAATTTTAAAAAAAATTATTTCGTTTTTAAAACATCACAAATACCCCAAAAATTTATATACTAAAATCTTGCTTTTTTCCAAAAATTTTTAAGGTCATTTTTTTAAAAAAAAATTGCGTTTTAAAAGCTCACAACTTTTAATCTACTGAATCCTGTTTTTTTAAACGAAGTTCTTTTTCAACTATTTCGGTAAAAAAACTGTGCGTTTTAAAGCATCACAATAACCAACATTGTTTTTTATAAAAACCTCTTTTAAATGGTCAGATGGTAATTTGCCTTAGTATTGCGATAAAACAGTTATTCTTTATTCTCCATTGAAACGTTATAGTGCACTTTCACACTTTTATTGTAAAATGGGGGGGGGGGGGGGGTGTCACCCCCTTCCCCCTTAGATATGCCACTGGGCTTAGTGGTCTATAGTGGTTAAAGACCTGACCTGGGTACGATACTTGGTCAAGTTGGATTTCGTAATGTTCTGTATTGTATTAAATAAACTTAATTCCGCCTACAACAAAACTCTTTTTTTTTGTATATATAAAAGGCGCGTCAACCGTTAGGTCATAACGTGCACTATAGCCTCGGGGATAGGGGGAGGAAAGTCCCATGCTAGTCACAACCAGCCACGGGTAGGGGAAAGAAAGGGGTGGGGTTCTCACTTCGTGGTCGTCATCGTCTTTGTCATAAATAAATAAATAAATAAATTTTATTTAGAGTCTACCCACTCAGTTATATAACTGATGTGCAGTGGGGACTTTAAATCAAAGCGACCAAGCCAACCGGCAGGCCCGACGCAATCGACGAGTGAGCGATAACCAACCAAAGATCGATATTTTTAATAGGAAATATAGCAATCAGTGGTATGGACAGTGCGAAAAACCCGCGAATCAACCCCAGAACAACGGGGCCATTCAGAAAAACTCTGAATTTATTATGTGCTTCGTTGCTAGACGGCTCAAAAGCCCACCGTTTACAAACCCCTAAGACAAAAAATGATGGACTGAAGCCCAAATCAGAATTTAAAAAAAAACTTTGACTTTAGGGGGAATCGAACCTGGCCCTTTGCTTTGGGAAGCGAACGCAACCACAAGCCCAAACGAGCCACACGCAACGTGTTTCATGTCGTCGTCGGAAGGCCCAAAGGGGGATGGGGGGGTTTGCCTGACACATGCCAGACTCGCCTCCTTTCGGGGAGTCAAACCCAACCGAGAATATCTCTTTTTTAATCAAAAAATCAGTTGGATTGGATAAGATTGCCACGTCTCTTTGATGCATTTTGGCTTTTTCGAGACGATGAGGGGTGATAGATGAGGATAAATAAAAACAAAAGGGAGGAGGGAATCCCGCCCAACCGTGCCTATCCTTTCAAAAAGTCCCAAAGGGGACTAACGGGTTTAAACGTCCATGAAAGGACTGTGAAACCTTGACAGTCATATAGGTTCCCCACAAACCGGACTCCCAAAAACTGACGTCGGGCCCCCCGTCTGGGGCCCGGGGGTAGAATAGGCCAGAGCATTCCCCCTCGGCTCATCGTAAAAGGGGCGAAAAAGAGGCATCGGTGTGGCCCCCTCAAAAGATCTTGAGGTGACTGAGCCCGCAAAGGGGGCCTCATCATTTTTTTCATTTTTCCCACACCACATTTACTTACATCATATCTATTTATTACTTTTTCACTTTTTACTTTTCCCATCAATGCGGGCCCCCTTTGTGTTCAAAAACGTCTACCGCCGTTTTTGGGGCCGTGCGGTGCGACCCGTCCCGGGGGAAAAAGGGGTCCGGGTGTTGGGAAAATTTTTTCTTGCGAGAAACAGGCCACACCAACTTTGGCCACCTGCTTCATTAGAGGGGAGTTCAAAACTACCCCCCTGGGTCAATCGGCTATGCAACTTTTTTGTCACCATTATGTTGCCATTGGGCAGCCCGGAATAGATTGCGTAGGTTGTTGTCCCCAAGGGGAGAGCTATGGAAAGAAGGGTCGGGAGCCGACCACACGGGAAAAAAGCTATTCGTCTATTCTTTGGCCCGGGACAAAAAATTTGGGTCTTTCCTACATCCCATCCTGATGAAAAAAAGAAATCTTTAATGTTTACAAGGCCCTATGTGGTAGAACCAACGTGGGCTATTTGATTTTTTTTTCCCCGGGAAAAATTTTGTGGGTTTTGCCCCCCTTTTTACTTGGAAAATCTTAATCACCCCAATCACCCCTTTCCCCCACCCCCCAAAACAAACAATTACCATCAAAAAAAAGCCCTAGGTCTTTATTTGAACCAGAAATAACATTTACCTATGGTCAAAAACTAAAAACCCCTAGTAAAAAAATTACAAGAATTTTGACAATAAAATCCTAAAAGAGAAACAACTTTTTTTAAAATATCATCAGTTGAAATTGCAAAAGCGATTCGGATAGCAGGTACTGTAAAATCAGTAGGGAAAACGGGAAAAAGGTTTGCTTCGGGTTGAACTGCTAATGATAAGCAGTCTGAACTATTACTTAAAACCAAAAATTTTGATACCTTTTTTGAAATCGAAGTTAAGCCCATAAACAATTTTAAAAATTTCAAAGGGGAATTATTAGTTGTTCTGATCTAAAATTGTTACCAATGAGGAAATTAAAGAAGAACTCTCCAAACAAGGTGTCATTGATTTGTAAGAAAAATGACCCGTGTTGATGGAGAAGAATTTCAACTGGCACAAAAATCCTCCCTTTAAAACACAAAGGACTTACCTGAAAAGGTGTTAGGGATCCCACTTTTTAGATGTCAGAACCTATATCCCAAAACCCCATGAGAGCTTCACCTGCCCAAAGTTTTTGGACACCCAAGAAGTCTGTAAGTCTAAACCTTTTTTGCAGGAATTGCGGTTTAAAAATTCATGGTAAGTGCAGTGTGAACATCCAAACGATGTGTAAAGGGTAGTGGTCCCTGCTTCTTTTTCCCCGTGATTGCCCTAGATGGAGGGAAGAGAAGAAGATTTGTGAGAAAATGGCGGTTGAAAAATTTAAATTTCTGAGGCAAGGAAAAGGGTTTAAGACAAATTACCACACCTTAAATTTCCAGATCATTTGCGCAAGCGTAACTCAAATAGTAGGGGATATTGCAACAAATCAGGAACAACACAGAACATCCAAAACCCCAAACCTAAAAACCCCCAATGATGCGGCTCCCAGCCATGTTGAAGACATCCCTGGGTTCGGGAAAACGCAAAGCAAAGGAAACTTTTAAAACTTGTTGTGATACAAAAATCATAAAAGATAAATTAAAAGAACAAGAAAAGCAACAACGGGAGCAGGAAAACTCTTACAAAAATTTTTCCCCGACTCGATCTCAAATTCGAGGGGAAAAATTGGGAAAATTTTAATAAACAGGACGTCAACAGAAATGTTGATGTTCAAGTTGAAGTAAATTTACCAAATCAAAAAAAGTAAAAAACACAAAAACCAAAAGGGGTTTTTAGTGGGCCCAAATGTAAAGGGATTTTAAGATTCCCCCCCAAAAAAACAGCCCTCCACGTCGTCACTTATGATGCTGTGGGGATCGGTTAAGGAGAGAACCTTTTGTTTTTTTAAAAACCCATAAGGTGAAATTTAAAAAAAACACTTATTTAAGAAAATACAACATCTATAAATTAAATGGCACACTAATTGGGGAAAAATTGTAGAGGATTCTATCAAATCTAGAAGGCTACACTACTTTTACAAACACACAACCCTTGATCTTTTTATTAAAAGAAATTTTTTTTCAAACCAACAAAACCCTACGGTTAAGGGTTTACAATCTACCTAAGGTTTAAATATAGGATGAACGTGCACAGGGGGGGTTTTTCCATTCTGGGAGACTCTGTGTATGCCACTCAAATTCCATTGCAACTCGCCTTCGGGGCCTCCCCGTTACAGCTTACTTTCCCAAATGTAACCACATTATGCTGTTTTTACATTCCACCCCCTTTATCATTACAGACGCGATAGGAGGCATTTTCGGTAAATTACATGGACCCGTAATTTTGGTGGTGATTTTAACGCTCCCATACTGACTGGGGTTTCAGTTTTCTGCAACGGGTTGTGTTGTAGAGATTTTCTACAACACAATGATGTTCTTTGTTGAACAGGGGCCAAAATGACTCATTTCACGTCACATTCGGCACTTTTTCAGCCATAATTTTATCTGTGTACCCTTGCTATCGCTTGATCTCGAGCAAAAATTGTTTGATGATTTACAGGAATGATCATTTTCAATTCAGGTGAGGGATTAAAACTAAAAAAGGCCACACAACCGGCGGGATGGAGACTTGCCAAGCTGATTGGGGAAATTTTTCCAGGAAATTAGTGAAGCCTTTTTGCTAAAGGTGGATTTTACTAGTTCCGTGCCCCAACGTGCTTGTCAATAATGTGAAAAATGCTTGCTTGATGCAGCATATGCCAGTATCCATGACTAGTGGTGAAAAACGTCGTTGTTCGCCCCCTGGTGGAACAAAGAGTGCTTTGGCCATAAAGGCAAAAAAAGCATTTTTAAAAAAAATTAAATACATTTCCTACTTTTTAAAAATTTAAATCAATTTACAGAGAGAGCGAAAACGAAAAAGAATATCAAACTAGTAAAAGGCATTATGGCAAGAGTATTATCTTCTATAAATTACGCACCTCTTCCACGATGGTGTGGAAAAGGTTAAAACAATTTGTGGGCGTCAGGTAAAACCCCCATACCCGCTATCAAGGTGGCGGGCAATTTTACACTCCCGCAGATGTGGCTTTAGTACTGGGTCACATTTTGCATCGGTAAGCAGTAATCACATATGTGAGAATTTCTAGCACACAAACATTTACAGAAACTCGAAAACTTAAAATTTTTCACTGAAACGATGAGCCATCAACAGAGGTTCTCTTTGTGGAACTCCGTATGGCGTTAGCTCATTAAGCGCAATCTTTGGGGGAAGCAAAAGCACAACACATGTTTTGCACCTGACTGTCCCTCATTGGAAGTTATTATTTTTTTTTAATATTTTTTGGTTGTCTGACAAAATTTCCCCTAGTTGGCGTAGTGCATCTTTAATTCCCCTTCTAAACCCCAAAAGATAAGTCGATCCGACTTCATACGCCCCATTTTCTGACAAGTTGCTTTTGCAAATTGTTCGAAAAGATATCAACAAAAGATAATGTGGATGTGGAGCACGCAGTTTTTTGGGGAACGTCCAAAGTGGATTTCGTCAACGTCGTTGCCCATCGACCCCTTGGGGCGATTAGAGACGTTTATTCAAGAAGGTTTGTTGCAAAAAAAACATTTGTTGGTGGCTTTTGACATTTAAAAAGCATACGATAAACATGGGGAAAATAAAATTTTCAACAGATTTACGAGTGGGGGTTTTTAGGGGAATGCCAAAATTTTTGAAAACTTTTTAAAAAGTAGAAATTTCAAAGTGCGTGTTAAAAAGTTTTGTCAAATCGTTCCACTGGAAACAGGGTACCCAAAGGCCGGTTTGTCGGGACATGTTTTTATTGGAATAAACAGTGTGGTGGATTGTATCCCCAAAAGCCCAATGTCTGCCTATTTGTAATGACCTGGAATCTTTTACAGATCGGTAAATTTATCAACAGCTCAAAGACACGTGCAAATTGATTGAACAAAATAAATGAAAGGGCTCGAAAGCGGGGGACACGATTCCTCCCGAAAAAACTCAGTGCATTCACTTTTGCCGTCTTCAAGGAATCCCAAAATGACCCACAACTATCGTTTTAACAATGTGAACTTCTATTCAAAACAAAAGTCCTCTTCTCGGCTGGTGTTTGACAAAAGCTAAATTGGAAAGACCCCGTTGTTTGGTTACGCAAAAAAACATGTTGAAATCAACCTATTGAAAGTTCTCAGTAAAAAACACGTGGGTGCGATGACTTGCATGTTTTAGAAATTTTCGGATCTTAGTTTGCTCCAATGGGCTGGATGTTTGTATACTCTTCAGCAAGTAACAAAACCTTAAAAAAAATTCTAGACCTGTCCACCATTGTGGTTTCGTATTGCTCTTGGTGCTTTTGAACAAGCCCGGTAGTCACTTGTATGCCCAGCAGGTGGTCCCCCCTTAGCAGAACGGAGAAACCTCTTTATGGGGACGTATGTAATGAAATTAAAACTATCTAAACCCTCCAGCAAATCGGAAAGTTTTTAAAACGACATATGTCAGACACTTTTATAAAAAACCCAAGGCATCTCTTCCAACGGGGTTAAGATGTAAAATTTTTTTTAAACTAAGAATTTATCTGCCAAAAGTTTTTTAATTTTTTTTTTACATAAACCCCCCTGGTTTTTCACCAGAGCCGATTATTAATTTACCCTTTTTCGTTTTTTATAAAAAAATCTACTGCGTAGGTATTCAAAATTTAAATTTAAAAAATTTGCCATGAAAATCAAAGGTTTTCTTTGGGATTCACAGATGGCTCCAAAAATTTACAACAAGGTTGGAAATGCCTTTTATTGCTCCCTTAAATGAACGTTTCAGGCTAAGCGACGGGTTTTTTCAGTTTCACTGCAGAGTTTTTCGCCATCCGTGAAGCTCTTAAATACATTCTACCTGTCGTTGGGAGAATACCTTTTGTGTTTTAATAGCTTGTTCCTTTCAAGCTATAAAACTCTGTATTCTAGTCATCATTTTGGTACAAGAATCCTTTTCCCCATTTAGAAAAAAAACCTCTAAGGATTTAAAGGTTTTGCTGGATACCTGGAACGTGGGCATAGAGGGAAATAAAACGCTGATCGGGGTGCAAGGGAAATTCCCACGTCGCACGTTTTATTTCAACTAGTTCCCCTTCCCGATTCAAGAGTGGTACAAGCAAGATTGTTGGGTTTCGACAAACATGGGGGATGTGTTGCAAAAAACAAAATTTCATAGTGTGATGCCCACATTTTCTAACAAAAATTTGTCCCAACTCTCGACCTCACGTAAAAGAGGGGTTTTTTGTCTAGAATTCGTATAGGCCCTCCGCCTAACAACGGATATCTCTTTTAAACCCGAGAAAAGGGATTCCCTATGTGACACATGTGATTACCTTTAACCGTGCAATATGCTAGCAAATGGCCAAAAATGATGCATTGCGCCGCAATTTGATCCCCCAATCAATAAGAACTTCTATCATATGATACGGGGAAACTTTAAATTTCTCACCTTTAATCTATTTTAAAAAAATTTTATTCACACTTACACATTTGTTCTTTTCTTTATTTTCTTTAATACATAACTTTTATTTTGCATTACTTTCTTCATCATCAATTTATTTTTTATTTATACACTTAGAAAAAAATCTAATCACAAAAATACCTGCATTCACTCTTCTCATTTCCTTATTCACAGCGGCGCAATATACCTAACCGGTTGAAGCGCCCTAGTTTCTGTCGTCTCTTGACGTCGAGGAGAACGAAGCCGTTACACTACTCCGAACCCCACTGCCTTACACGATATACATAACAATAGGGAATCTTGTGGGAAAAGTTTCAAAATATGTCGGAGCCAGCCATAAAAAAAAGTTATTCATATTTGTGTTTGCGGGAATTGTGATTAATTTATGATTCCTTCAAAGAGAGTCCCCAACCGTATTAAAACGAGCACATTGGATGCTACGCGGACATGGCGGGAGTTGATTTAATTGGGTGGATTAACGGTTCACTTTACAGTCGGGGTAGACACTTACATGGCTATGGCGGAGGTTTTTTTCGTGTCGTTACTAGCAGATAAAAAAAAAAAATCAAGGGGGGTTTATTATGGGGTGAAAAATAATTCGAGAAGGGGTTTTGAGCGGAAGGAATTATTAATTTTTCTATTCCTTTAATTTAATTAAAACAATAGTTTTTTTGTACCCTTAAAAGGGGGATTCACCCCCCCCCTAAACTCAAAAAAAAAAATTTTATTCAGGGTAGCTATAAAAATTATTGGCCCCCATTGACCCCCCAAAAAAGGGCAAACTTGCAAGTTTTTGAGCTAGGTCCCATCGGCAAAAATCTTCCATATGAAATAGCATGGGTACGATCTTTATGTCCCGTGACCATGGAGGATTTTGATCCAAAAAAATATTGGCCATTATTGACGTACTTGTCAGCCTTTTCTGTAAATCTGGTATATTTTATATTGTAATTTGGGCAGGTGGTTCGGTCAAAAATATGCTGGTTACCAAGAAGGGGTGTTTCAGCAGTATCTATGGGTGTGATTTTGGAATGCACATTTTGCGTGTTTGAGTGTATATTTGGGCACAGTTTCAAGACATGATGTTATAAAGGGCCATTTTAGATTGGTACGATGCTCTATGTGAAACAAAAAAAAAAATCCCAAAACGCCAATTTTCGCTATTTTCTGGTTTAAAAAAAGAAAAATACGTGTAAAATCTCAGTTACAAGATAAAATTTAATAAAATATCATTTTAGTGTAAGACTTAGTATCTTTCTATAGATTATGTGGTAGTTCTACATTAAAAAAATATATCTAACCCCCAGGCTAGAGTGGCGCATTATGACCAAACGGTTGACGCACCCTAATCCAAATGAACAAAAACTAAGATTGAACATCGGCCCAACACTTTGCGTTATCATAGAAATAGAAAACGGATCTAAGAGTTTAGTTGATTCGGATTCAGGGTGCGTCAACCGTAAGGTCATAATGCGTCACTCCAGCCTAGAGGGTATGGGGAGGAAAGTCCCATGCTGGTCAGAATCAGCCACGGGTAGGGGGAGGATTGGGGGAATTCTCACGTCGAGGTCGTCATCGTCTTTGTCATCGTTCGTGTTGTCATGGTCGTCGTCTCTGAGGAGGTCGTCAAGGTCCCTGACGACAAATGCCGGGGCTTGCTTCTAGTTTCTAGGAGCAATAAATTACCCTTTTTACTAGCTGATGTTTGCGAGTGGCATTTTTCTCTTTAATCGCCTTTTACGATTAGCAGAGCCATGCCATGGGCCAATTCTACAACAGGCCAAGACGGGCATTTATAATATGAACAATTTTCTTGAAAAGTTCTTGTCTTAGGAGTTTGTAAATGGTGACTTTGGAGCCGTCCTAGCAACGAAGCACATAATAAATTCAGAGTTGTTCTGAATCGGCCTTGTTGATTCTGGCGTTGATCCGCGGGTGTTCGCTTGCTATATGTCCTATTACAAATATCGATCTTTGGTTGGTTATCGCTCACTCGTTCGATTGCGTCGGGGCCTACAGGGTAGGCTTAGTCGCTTTGATTTACTGTCCCCCACTGAAAATCAGTTATATAACTGAGTGGGTAGACTCTAGATAAAATTTATTTATTAATCTCCGACGATGGAAAAATAGACGCGGAGATTGCAAGGCGTACTGGTATCGCTGAGAGTTTCTTCCAGTTAGTGAGGAAACTGCTTTGGAAAAAAGAAGTGCCAAGGAGATGCAAACTTTTAATATACAAAGCATATTTTGTACCGGTACTCACATATGGTGCAGTGACATGGCCAGTTGGGGGTAAAGAAGAGAGACAAATTCAAGCTGCAGAAATGAAATTTTTAAGGAGTGTAATGGGAGTTACGAAGATTGATAAGATGAGGAGCACGAAGATAAGGAAAGAGCTAGGAGTAGAGAGTTTAAACTTTAAGCTAGGGGAAAGAAAGGCTGAGGTGGTTTGGACATATGAAGAGGATGCAGAAGGACAGGATCCCTAAGATACAGTATGAAGAAGATGCAGGAAACAAACAGAGAAAAAGAGGGAGGCCCAGACTGAGATGGGAAGAAGTTATAGCAATGGATTTGAAAAAGATGATGTGGGAGAAGCGTCAGGCATGGCTAGCCGGCTTCGATAACCCCGTGGAGCCAAGAATGTGGTGGGACCCTCCCACCCCCTACCCGACTTAGTTGGAAATAGGGTTTGATATTAATTAATTTAAATTATATTTTGCGTATATCGTTCACGTACTCCAAAATTTTAAAGATCCTTGTGTTGATGAGATATTTTAAAGTATATTTTTTCATAATCTTCAAGTAAAGTTGGTTGCATACGTCGGTTACATCGTAAACTTTCGCGTATGTATCCTGTATCATGTATGTTAAACCTTACTATGCTTAGTTTAGTTCCAACTTTCTCTCATTTCTAGTCTTCAATATAACGATGTACGTAAAATACCCCCAACTTGTTGGAAAGATATTCTCACTGCAGGTCAGTGCTAGAATATATATTGTAGTCAATGAATAAAGTTAATAAAGTATTACAAATCGTTCAGTAGGTTACTACAGGCCCAGGCCGTTGAGTAGGTAATTCTATGCGGAGAAACATGGATTGTATAGAATGTTCGTTCAACGCCAGTTCGCCAGTTCTTAATTAAACATATTATTATTACATTAGCGGAAGTAGGTGGTTCAGCGCAGTGTATGAGAAGTTAAATACTGCGGTTCATTAATCACCTAAAGTCATGTGAACGTCGTAGAACTATAGGTAAACTTTCAAGCTTTCAATTTAATAATCTGAAAAATAAATAATAATAATTTGAGTTTTGCATTTAACAACATTTACCTTTATGGTTAATATGTGACAAATCAATAATTTTAAATTTCAAATAAATGTCCAATACTTTACAAGATCCGCAATGGTTATTTTAGATATAAATAAAATAAACTTACCCGAGATTTGCCAAACTGAACATCACCAAATAACGAAACACATCATACCTGAAACAGAGGAAAACCAATAATTATGCTAGGATCAGTTAAAATAATTGGATGAGCGTAGCGAGCGAAGCGAAGATTCCATTTCACTACACTGGAGAAAAAATTCCGGAATGTTTTTTTTTTTCTTTTTTTTTCTTTTTTCTTTTTTTTTTTTTTGTGTTTGTTAACACGATTCTGGCTAAACCGATACTCCGATTGCGATGAAATTTTATGGAGGCCTTCGAAATCTCTGAACTGCCACGTTTTAGAGCGCAATCGGAAATTTTTTTCTCGTAAAAAACGCAATTTTACGATTTTTTTCGATTTAAAAAAAATTTCTTCGACTAATAACACCTGCATACTTTATCTGATTGTAATGATTTTTTCACAGAACCTTAATTTTATGAATTAAGATATTCGTGTGAAATTTGAGCGTAATCGAAAAATTATTTCTCTTAAAAATCGTAATTTTACGGGATTTTTCTTTTTTTAAACAATTCTTTGACTTATAACACCTACATGCTTTATTCGTTTGTAATGATTTTTTTACAGAACCTTAATTTTATGAACTTATATATTCGTGTTAATATTGAGCGCAATCGAACGATTATTTCTTATGAAAATTGCAATTTTACGATTTTTTCCTTTTTTAAAAATTACGATTAATTAAAAAATTAGTTAATTTTTATTTAATTTAATTTAATTAAAAAAATTAAGTAAATTTTTTTTTTAAAATATAATTTAATTCAAATAGGCCAAATCACAATCTCATGCTATCCTCAACCATTTATAATCTCAGTTCATATTTGTAAACTAATTGATGATTTGATTTGTATTAAGGCTATTGTACCACCTCTGGCCAATAATTTGAAAGTCGAAGAAACATGGCTGAAAAGTATTCTGAATGAAAGAGGACCTTTTTTAATATCAAACAGAAGAAAAAAAAACATACACTTTTGTGTGTAGGACACAACCTCTCTATCGTCCATTATATTATGTCGCTTTTTTGACAATAGTGTGGGCAGCACATCTAGTGCAAAATTAAATTTTGAGAATCGGTTTTCTGGATATAGTTTCTAAATAGATTTCTCAAATAACAGTGATAGTTATTATTTACCACAATATTCATAAATTAAAAAAGTCCGCTCAACCGGGAATCGAACCACGGGTCTCCCGCATACATCTGAATGGATCCATTCAGATGTATAATGAAACAACAATTCAGAGATTAAAATGTACCCGTCCTGATGGTCTAGTGGTTAAGACGCCTGCCTGAAATGCGGGAGACCCGTGGTTCGAATCCTGGTTGGGGCGGACTTTTTTAAATTTATTTTTTTAAATTTCTGAATTGTAGTAAATAATAACAATTACACCTACGGGAGTGTTTCCCGACTAACCAAATCGAGAAACAGTGTAAGTGTACGATTTTTTTTGTCAAACGGTACAAATACGTGTTTTTTAATCTCCTGACCATAACAAAATCGTACACCAACTGTTACTTCAGAACTCCATTTGTCCTTGCTAAAGCTAAAGATAGAGGTGTTTAGAAACTATCTCCAGAAAACAGATTCTCAAAATTTAATTTTGCACTAGATCTGAAAAAGGACGTACAATGGCCGATAGTGAGTTTATTTTTTGAAGAGGAGTCACCGAGGTTGGCGCGGAGACGAGTTTAGGCGCTCAGATTTCTGTTTTTGTTTTGTTTTTTTTGTTTTTTAGGGGTAAACGGTTTATAACACCGTTATCAAATACCACGCTAACGTTAATAAAGAATATATATATATATATATATATATATGCTAACCAGTACGCGTATTCCTGAAATAATTCATTGATTTTGAATTAAAAATTAGTGAAATTAGTGAACCGAAATTTACTCCATTTGGGTCAACTTCGGGAATTTATTCCAAGAGCACAGATTTATTTAAAACTCAAATTTGCATACTGAATATCAATGTTTAAATCAATGTGAACGCGCAGGTTAATATGGTTTTATCGTAAGATAAACGGCTTTGAAGGAATTTCCAGAATTGGAATCCATGTTTTGGATTTCTCATTTTTTCACGTTTTGAACTTATGTCTCGCAATGTATCTTTAAGGCTTAATTTTTGCAACCGATTGCGGATATCAATATAAAAGTACTTTATTAACATTCATACCAAATTTGGTAACGATATTACCAACCGTTCAGCAGAAATTATTAACACCTTAGTGCGTACGAACTGCCATGCCAATCATAGGTATACTTACTTAAGTTGAGTTTTATCGACAAGGTGATGCAGTGCCTCTACTTTTGAAAGAGTAATCTCTCTAGAGTAGTGCCATTAGTGCAGTAAAAACGACAATGGTAAAGAAGTAATTTTCTCTGTACAAATCACTGCCTCCTAGATATTTCTGCTATAGTGGTCCCAACGAAAGAATGCAGATAGCTCGAAAGTGGTTATCCCAACATAACAACTTTGTCAACTCTATTTACGCTAGCTCAGTGTGGATCTAGCTCAGCGGGATCTAGCAGAGATAATGTTTGCTAACGTTGGTAAAATATATTTCTCTTTCATACACAAAGTCGACATTCCATTTACCGCGCATTCATACTACCCCCACCACTGCAAAGCATCTGCATTCTTCCATTGGAACTAGTATAGTAGATCATTTAATAGTTATGATAACTAATTTAAAGTATTTAAAGTTGAACAAAATACAGCGCTCCAGTGGCCGAAAAGGACGAATGAGTCGTCACAAATCCGCCACGCAAAGGAACATCAAATCGATCTAGGGGATAAAGGGGACAGCTTCTCATTTGCTGTTGTTTTAGTTACCAGAGCTGACACCAGCAGCACTGTAGCTAGAGAAGACCGCGGCCTTCTTGAAGATCGTCTTCTTTTTTAATACAAGGCCTACTGGATAATGTAACTTGCTTTGACGATCTTTGTGCATATAGCTACAGTGCTGCTGTTGTATGCGCTAGTAACTAAAACAAACGCAAAAAGCGCTGTCTGGATCATCTTTGCGACGCGGATGGACCAACAATAAGAACTTTTAAGTAGCTGAAATATCTAGGGGGCAGTGGTGCAGGTTCGCCCAGATTCTCCGCCAGGATCGCATGATCGGGGAGTGACCACAGGACTCTTTAATTTTGGTTCCTGTGGAACACATGGCGTCACCAAGGAGGTATGAATAATGTCAGGAGATAGCATGTCGCCGTCAAAACCATAGCCAGATTGAACGACAATGGTGGTGCGCGAAAGCCTCGAACCCAAAAGCAAGGTCGTCGGTATTATTAGAGCTCATTGTCAAAGCTATGAACATTCCAAAACAAACAAAAACGCAGCACATCAACAAAAATTAAATTTCAACTCTTTATTATTCATTCTCATATTGATACGAGAGTTTTATCAATGTTTCAAGTATAATATCAGCTGTTTCAGTGCCGTCGATGGTAGTCGCCATATTGGTCAGCACCAACGAGAAGAAGTAAATACTGCGAAAAACTCTATGTTTTAGTAGCCGCCATATTGGTCAGCACCAACGAGAAGCAGCAAATACTGCGAAAAACTCGATCAGAGACGTTCAAAACGGCCACGTTCATTTGTACAGCCACAGATAGCGCATGCTGTCTCCTTACATTATTCATACCTCCTTGGGCGTCACCCACCACAACAATAATGCACTGCCGCCAAGATGTTGTTAAATTCCTATTTTATCAACGTAAAGACAACTGTGGTCACTCCCCGATCGTTCTGCACTCTGGTGGGAGATAAGTTTGGCCATTGCCTTATGCCAAGTTGGTTTGCCCTGATTCTCCGGCAGGATATCATGATCGGGAATTGACCACAGGACTCTTTCCATTGTGGTTCCAGTGTACCTTAACCTTACACATGGCGGTGACCAAACGTCGATCGTCCTGCACTCTGGTGGGAAATATGTCACCCTTCACAACAATCATACACTGCCCTCAAAATGTTGTGCAGTCCTATTTTATCAAGGTCCAGACAACTATGACCAAAGCCCGATTGCTCTGCGCTCTGGTGGGAGATTAGTTTGACCATTGCCTTGATCTCGTGTGTGTTTTTGAAAGTACTTAGAGACACTTGATTTGATTAAACACTCAGAATGTGCGTAATCATTTAGTACACTACATGTTTACATATAACCCGACATTACTAAACCACCGCCTTTAGAACGTACGAACAAAGTACAGTTATTTGCCGTGCTTTGTTATCCGAACACTGGAGTGCGTGCGGCGCGGATAAAACCACTCTAGGCGGCCGTTCCGTTGTTCTAATCAAGTCCGCACGGCCGTGAATCCACCAAGCGAAGTAGGGGAAACCCCCTTAAATGTCACTACTTTACCCGTGTAGCGCGAATACGAGAGTTTCGGGAAGGCTTTGGCGGCGTAGTAACTACTTATAGAGTTGAATTCCCACAACTTTGAATGACCTTTTGACACTTCTCGGCGGCCATTTCGCATGTGGACCACACACAAAAATTGATGGCTTAATTGATAGCCTTCTTCTTATCTCATAATCGCCATGATGCTTAATAATCTAACAAGGCAAAAATTATTGTTTAATAAGTTATTTTATTAGGCTATACACATTCATTTGAATTAAAACAAATAAATAAAAACATTTGTAACATCAACAATAGATTTTACAGTTGGCAAAATCGTTAAAATATAAGTACCAATGAGAGCTCGATTGAATACTATTCTTGCAACAAAAAACTACTCAGACTGACATCTACAAAAAGTTATTTTTATTCAGATGCCACTGGATGGACCTAGGCCTAAGAGTTCCTGCTTCAGGTAGACCCTTCATCCTAGATATCTTCTCAACTTCTCTTTCGACATTACTTGATTCTTATGAAGAAGTTCAGGTGTAGGCATCTAAAATACAAGTTTAATTTGAAAAACAACATCCATAATAGGCTATATAAAATATATAAAAATAGCTTTAGCTATATTTTCAAAACTATTTTGAAAAAAAAATAATAGTGTGGTTACAAGCCTTACTGAAAAGAATCACGCTCCTCTGTGACCGTAGCCAACTATCAAGATACTCTATTCCGGGAATCCCTCGGGAGAGAGTAAACGCCCCACATCAAAGACTAAAGAATGCCGACACCCGGTTCAGAGCCAATATTAGCCGCGGGAAATGGTCAGCGATTCTCGTAAAAAAGCAAAGACCATTAAAGGAAAGAGATCGCCCTGACACCTACCATTTGAAGCTATTGAAACAATTTATACGGTGCTTGGGCATGCGAAGTGCTCGCGAGGGGTAGAGGGGGGGATTAAGGGGTAGATTTCCACTAAATCCGAAACATTGAAGAGAGTTTCATATCAATATCTAAAACGTACGTTTTGAGTAGTAGTAAGTATTAAAAGCGACAGAATTACCGAAATTATTGTGTTTTTATGCATTGTTATAATTAACGTTACTACCTGTTTTATAGTTCCATTTTTTTATAATTATGCATTGTTGTTGTCATATTACTATTTCAAATATTTACTTGACTGCTGCAGTTCATTATTGTGTCTGCATCTATGTAATTAGATTTATTTAGTTGTCCTCCTTTGAAAATCAGTTACTTTACTATGTTCTTCAATAACAAGCAGGTACTTACTATTCACACTAAAAAGTTGTGTGAAAACTTTAACTGAATAGGATAGACGTTAAATAAATAAATAAATAAATAAATAAATAATATCAAATAAATAAATAGCGAGGCTATACGAGAGTTTCAGATAACATCACACCGACTGTCATGGCCGACTGGTGGTCAAAAATTAAATTGACGCCATCTAAACACTTGTTAAAAGGGTGAATTCTTCAAAGCTGCATCACATTTTGGCAGATCAAACCAATCAAATATCTATTCTTATATCTGTTTTTAACGTTTCAGCAAGGAAACAATGGAAATTGAAGTTCTATTAAAAAATAAATAAAAGCTGTGACCCTGTAAAAGCAGGTCTAAGGCCTATGCCAGCTGGCCACTCTCGACGCTTTAGGAAGTAGACTTACCGTTTTATGGCTGACAAAAAGTATTTCAATGTTACTGGTAGAACCTTAGCTACCAGATATATTGACATTTTGAGTAATACAAATAATTTTAATCACTGTAGGCGATGGAAAATACGTGGTTTCTTCCTATCCGCATATAGAAGCCATGTTAAAATTGCATTTGTTACTACAGTCGACCACAGTTACTATACTTTGTCTCACCATATCCTGAGCCCGGCGTTTTGTGGGTTCAAAGAGCGCAGGCTGTGGTGGTCGCATTGTAAACGTATCACAGTTTGACAGCTGAAGTGGACTCCGCAGAGCAGTAAAGTACAGTCACATCCAGTGCGACCTTGGCCCTATATCCTGTATGGGGATGATATTGATGGAGCGAGTGTAATTGAAACGTAGATCTTGCGCGTAAAACCCAGGCCTACATACAAGTGGTTTTCGATACTCTGGAGGTTGCAACCAACTTGCATCGGATGTGATTGTACTTTGTTATTACGGAGAGACCCATCCTTTCCGTCAAATTCGGACGGGCTTACAATCTTTTATAATAGAAGGCGACATCCTAGTTTCTTTGAACCCTAAAACGCCGGGCCCAGGTTATGGTGAGACAAAATATAGATACTGCGCCACCAAAGCCTTCCTGAAACTCTCGTTTTCCTGTACAGTATTTGCCTGTACCCTTGCTTGTTCAAAGGTACCGAAAATGTAATAGCATTCATTATGTTAGTACTTTAGACAGAAATTAAAAAAGTGACTACACCGGGGATCGAACTTGGGACCTTATCTGTCCGGGCCATGCTCACACCAACTGAGCCACACAGCCCTAGTTCTTGGTCTGTTTATACATTGTTAATAACGCGTGTAGAGCAGATTTAGACTGATTTTTAGACTACATAAACACAAACCATCTCTTTCAACCCTAGAGAACTCTAGGGTCTCATAGTCGCCTACTATAAAACCAAGGTTAAACACATATTTATATATTTATCGGTTCGATCCCCGGTGTAGTCACATTTTTATTTCTGACTTAAGTACTTTCTACCCCACCGTTTACTTGAAATATCTTGAAACATTTTGCAAGGAATATGAATATCTAATAGCGATAAAACAAAGCTTTGTATACAACTGCGAGAGGTTCGTACTAGCTTAAAGCAACTACACTTTGAAAGTGTATTACTATGTTCTTTGTATTAGCAAACATAGAGTTAAATATAATTAAGATCCTGACTGGAATATTTATAATTGCTTTGTTTCCCAATTACTTTCATGTCACCTCCATGAAACCTTAGCTAAAAGGAATAGACAATGAAAACCCTGAGGATATAATACATTCTGAAGATGTTATTTGAAATAAGAAACCGTTTCAAATCTTAACAATTAAAATCCATTAGTGCATCTTTAAGCCGTCTCAAAAGAGACAATCGTGAAAGGATTGCCCCATAAATTCTAGAAGCCAAAACGTGAGAATTTCTTCGAGTCGCAATTTCCTCAATATTATCTAAGCTTTCGCCACATTTTACGAACTCCCAATTAAGGCTTTACTCCCTAAGGAATATGCTAATACGCCTCCCTTATTATCCCGGCTTTTCCAGAGTGTGAAAGAGAAGCGGCTTATATCGGTATCTTGAGGGTTTATGATAAAATTTAAACATTTTACAACTTACAAGCTTTGATGTTTGATAAAAATAACTTTTAGAGATTTAATAACAGGCTGAAGTGAAAATTGTCAAGCACCAACTTGTTTCTTTCATGTGGTGAAGAAGAGATAATATGAAGTTTGAAGAGTTTTATAGCTAGAAATCATACAACTTTACTAGGAAAACGCTAAAGTCCCGCCGCGTTGATGGATGAGCTTTTAAAAATGTTTAGTTTGCATGGGATATCTTTACTTTTGAAAGTTCTTTGTTTTGCTGCCTACGCAATACGCATTGTAGCTGATTGTTGTCAAGTTTCTTTTGTTACCTGTCAACCCAACAAGCACAAAATTATTGCCGCTTGTGGTCCATAAGCGGTTTACTGCTGCAAATCCCGATCCATAAGCGATCCGCTTATGGTCCATAGGCTCAAAACCAGCAGCTGGTACAGTGCGAGTGGACCATTAGCGGTCCACAAGCACAAAAACCAACTGCTGGATCGGTGCTAGTGGACCATAAGCGGTCCACATGCACAAAACCAGCTGCTGGATCAGTGCAGTGGACCATAAGCGGTCCACATGCACGAAACCAGCTGCTGGCCGAGTGCGAGTGGACCATAAGCGGTCCATAAGCACAAAATATAAATAAATAGGAATTAGTTTGTAAACAGCTGGATTAGTTCACTTTATTTGACCATTTGTTATAGTGAATATTTTGTCTATCTTGGCTACTACTCTTGCTTGTACTAATGTGTTATTAATATTATGATTTTTTGTTTTTATTTACCTAATTACGGAAAAAGCTGTTTTTCTCTGAAACGTTGTCCTTGTTAAAATAAAGATTTGTTTCCACTAATAAGTTTAAAATAGAATAAGTCTTAGACAATAATTTATTTTACATAAAAAAATCCCACACAAATTAAACGACTTTGATACGTATATTTGTTTGTATAAATTGAGCAACATATAAATGAATGCGAGATATATACATTGCTATTAATAAATTGACACTATTTAGTATTTACTCCTACACCACAGGTACTATTTTTTTACTGGCCATATCAAGTATATCTTACGGTTACACCATCGTAATGAACACGATATTAATCCGCGAACGTAGTACGTACGTAAATACTAAAGACCCTGAGAAATATATAATAATATAATAAATTATTATAAAAATCACACACTGAACTGTAGCCTGGGTTACTTACTTACTAATCACGATATTTCGGAGAGCTCCGTCTCCTTTATCAAGCATCCATGCCCGTCCGCCGATGCTTGAGAAAGGAGACGGAGCTCTCCGAAATATCGTGATTAATACGTAAGTAACCCAGGTTATAGTTCAGTGTGTGATTTTTATAATATATTTCCGGGTAAATGAGTTGTTGCCATATTTTAAATTATAAATTATGTTCTCATGTTTTCAACTGTAATTATACCTGAAGAAGAATCACTGTTTTATTTTGCGTATTTGTGGAAAGATAAACATACCCGGGGGTAGCCCTAATATTAGTCAATACTTCAAATTATAATAATTATTTTATCTTGACTATCATAACAACATGCGCAACAATTATTTCAAATTAAATGTATGAGATAAATTGTATTGTCTCCGTTGTATTACACCATCTTTCTTAACTAGTAACCAAAACGAAGTTCTAGTTGAAAGGTCATTCAATAAAATAAATCAAATATGGCATATGTTACAAGGAGCGTTTCGTATACATTATTGGTATTAGCAACGCTTTTTGACAATTTCGTTAGTCGAAAGTAAATCTCAATTCGTAGATAAATAAAGAATATGATAAACATGGTGACATTCGTCAAGACGATGTTTGCGCGCTTCCTCTACATCAGTTGGATTAGCACGCCAAGTCTTCAGTGTCACCGTAGCCGAGTGGTTATGGTACCTGCACATTTCAGATCCAGACCAGCAAGACAACACGCAGCATTGAGTTCGAGTACGGTTGTTGACGATATATTATAATTTGTGCTTACGTTCCTAACAAAATAACCATTTACCTTGTTTCTAGTTGGTGTTAATGATATACGAAACGAATGAATAGGTAAGCAATAATAATTTTTTTATATACATTTTGCAATGATTAAATAGCACGCCTCCTCTGTTTGCTACCATATATCGTTAGTGTTCTCCGCCTGGGACTGGTATTTTGCTTTCAAAAGAATTTTATTTCCTCTCAAAGCTGCTGGGTTTGCTACAGTCATCCGCTAATGGACCACAGGCGGCTAGCTAGCCAGCAGTGGTCCATAAGCGGCTGGGCGGCAGTGGACCATAAGCGGCTAGCCGGCTGTGGTCCACAGGCGGCTGGCCGGTTGTGGTCCATAGGCGGTTTACCGCTTATGGAAAGCTTCTGGATGTTGTGCCAAAGCCACATGCGATCCACTTGCACAGAACCGGCTATGGTCCATAAGCTCCACTGCTGGTACTCCTACAGTTGGCCATAAGGTTTCCATAAGTTTGTGCTACTTGGGAATTGGTAATATTTTCCGTAAAAAACTTATATTAAAAGCTTTATTTCTATAGATTTTGGCTAACTATTTAATTTTTTTCTTTTAAAAGGTACTACATCACCATAACCTTAATGTCCATGTATAATATGAACGTTGTAGCCCCACCAGTTTGGTCAGAATTGGCCCAAATGGCACGAAAATATCGCACAAAAAATAAAAAAACTTATATTAAAAGCTTTATTTCTATAGATTCTGGCTAACTTTTTCAACTTTTTCTTTCAAAGGTACTACATCACCATAACCTTAATGTCCATGTATAATATGAACGTTGTAGCCCCACCCGTTTGGTCAGAATTAACCCAAATGTCACGAAAATATCGCACTAAAAATCGAAAAAAATCGTAAAAGTACGATATTCATGAGAAATATTTCTTCGATTGTACCCAAAAACAATACACCTCTAAGTTCAGAGATTTCGAAGGTCCTGTCAAATTTTCATCAAGATCGGATATGCCGTTTGCCTGGTAGAGAGTTAACAAACAGACAAAAAAAACAAACAAAAACAAAAAAAAAAACACCCGAGCTAAATTTTTTGGGGGTCCGTGAAATTGAAGTCTTCGCTTCGCTCATCCAATTACGTAAATTTATTGGCCGTCCGAACAGTATGGCACTAGGAGGACGTGAGTTCGAATCCAGTATGAGGCATGACTTTTTTAATGTTCCTTCACCTTCATCTATCACCACTCATCGTCTCGTATAATAGCAATATTGCAATAATACATTAAGCAAAAAACAATATCATCACCATCATGAATTATTTATTTAATGTCTATCAAATTCAGCTATAAAAACTGATCTATAAAGGAGAACCACTCATCAGAAAGAATATAAAAAAGGGGGGGGGGGGCGCTGAGCAATTAGCCCAACTCAAATGCTTGCGCTCAGGTGTTGATGATTTCTGCTGAACGGTTGGAAATATCATTACCAAACTTTGAACTAGTGTTAATGATGTACTTTTATATAAATATCCGCATTTGGTTGCAAAAAATAAGCCTAAAAGATCTATTGCGAGACCATAAGTCCAAAACGTGAAAAAAAACAAAAAAAAACATAGATTTCAATTATGTAAATTGTCACCAAACCGTTCATCTTACGATAAAAACAAATTAACCTGTACGTTCACATTGATTTAAAAGTTGATATCCAGTTTGCAAATTTGCGTTTAAAGATTTGCTCACTTAAAATTAATGCTTGAATTAATCAAAATGGAGTTAATTACGGAAATTTAACGATTTTTTAATTCAAAATAAAATAATTGAGCGAGCGTAGCGAGCGTCTCCACTTGACTCTTATGGCTCGAATGTCTGTTTTCTTTTTTTTCTGTTACTGCTTCGATACAGGTCGCACCGTTTCTCTGATCGACCTGAAATTTTTCACACATGTACATATAGGCTACCACCTATGCGGGTTCCGTAAATGTTCCGATCGTTATGAAATTTTGCAGAGTCAATGAGTACAATATTCTCTCCTTTTTTACAAATTTTCAGCTAAATCCGTCAAGACCTTAAATACTTATTGGTAATCATAATTCGAATGATGTTGTTCCGGTCGTTATGAAATTTGTCAAGGAGGCAGTGAAGAAATAAAGATACACTTTAGAAGGCATTTTCCTATAAAAGGCGTAATTCGATTACATTGTTGTCTCGTGGCGTCATTCAATTCAGCGATCAACAACACATTAAAAGTTTTCGTCTTTTAAAGACTGTCATCTGATAAAATGGACATTATGGGAATGTCGTACTCGGGTCGTGTTGCACGTACCGGTGCTCGCTTAACAACGCGACAAGACTTTAGCTTTTCCTAGTTTATTTTGGAATACGCGAACTGGATATCATAGATTAATTATTTATAAACTTTGTGTGAAATTTGATAACGGTGTTATAAAACGTTTACCAGGATAAACCAGATAGCTGAGCGTCTAAACTCGTCTCCGCGCCAGCCTCAGCGACTCCTCTTAAATATTATACATCCTTGTTGAAGAGCAATAATAGAAATAACGCAGTCAAATGGTGGTCATGTTCTGTTTACTAGGACGTGACACACGTTCAAAGGTACCGAAATGTAATAGGCATTCATTATGTTAGTACTTTAGACAGAAATTAAAAAAGTGACTACACCGGGGATCGAACTTGGGACCTTATCTGTCCGGGCCATGCTCACACCAACTGAGCCACACAGCCCTAGTTCTTGGTCTGTTTATACATTGTTAATAACGCGTGTAGAGCAGATTTAGACTGATTTTAGACTACATAAACACAAACCATCTCTTTCAACCCTAGAGAACTCTAGGGTCTCATAGTCGCCTACTATAAAACCAAGGTTAAACACATATTTATATATTTATCGGTTCGATCCCCGGTGTAGTCACATTTTTATTTCTGACTTAAGTACTTTCTACCCCACCGTTTACTTGAAATATCTTGAAACATTTTGCCAGGAATATGAATATCTTATAGCAGTAAAACAAAGCTTTGTATGCGAGAGTTTCGTACTAAGCATAAAGCAATAAACTTTGAAAGTGTATTACTATGTACTTTGTATTAGCAAACATAGAGTTAAATATAATTAAGATCCTGACTGGAATATTTATAATTGCTTTGTTTCCCAATTACTTTCATGTCACCTCCATGAAACCCAAGCTAAAAGGAATAGACAATGAAAACCCTGAGGATATAATACATTCTGAAGATGTTATTTGAAATAAGAAACCGTTTCAAATCTTAACAATTAAAATCCATTAGTGCATCTTTAAGCCGTCTCAAAAGAGACAATCGTGAAAGGATTGCCCCATAAATTCTAGAAGCCAAAACGTGAGAATTTCTTCGAGTCGCAATTTCCTCAATATTATCTAAGCCTTCGCCACATTTTACGAACTCCCAATTAAGGCTTTACTCCCTAAGGAATATGCTAATAAGCCTCCCTTATTATCCCGGCTTTTCCAGGGTGTGAAAGAGAAACGGCTTATATCGGTATCTTGAGGGTTTATGATAAAATTTAAACATTTTACAACTTACAAGCTTTGATGTTTGATAAAAATAACTTTTAGAGATTTAATAACAGGCTGAAGTGAAAATTGTCAAGCACCAACTTGTTTCTTTCATGTGGTGAAGAAGAGATAATATGAAGTTTGAAGAGTTTTATAGCTAGAAATCATACAACTTTACTAGGAAAACGCTAAAGTCCGCGCCGCGTTGATGGATGAGCTTTTAAAATGTTTAGTTTGCATGGGATATCTTTACTTTTGAAAGTTCTTTGTTTTGCTGCCTACGCAATACGCATTGTAGCTGATTGTTGTCAAGTTTCTTTTGTTACCTGTCAACCCAACAAGCACAAAATTATTGCCGCTTGTGGTCCATAAGCGGTTTACTGCTGCAAATCCCGATCCATAAGCGATCCGCTTATGGTCCATAGGCTCAAAACCAGCAGCTGGCCGAGGGCGAGTGGACCATAAGCGGTCCATAAGCACAAAAACAGCTGCTGGCCGAGTGCGAGTGGACCATAAGCGGTCCATAAGCACAAAATATAAATAAATAGAAATTAGTTTGTAAACAGCTGGATTAGTTAACTTTATTTGACCATTTGTTATAGTGAATATTTTGTCTATCTTGGCTACTACTCTTGCTTGTACTAATGTGTTATTAATATTATGATTTTTTGTTTTTATTTACCTAATTACGGAAAAAGCTGTTTTTCTCTGAAACGTTGTCCTTGTTAAAATAAAGATTTGTTTCCACTAATAAGTTTAAAATAGAATAAGTCTTAGACAATAATTTATTTTACATAAAAAATCCCACACAAATTAAACGACTTTGATACGTATATTTGTTTGTATAAATTGAGCAACATATAAATGAATGCGAGATATATACATTGCTATTAATAAATTGACACTATTTAGTATTTACTCCTACACCACAGGTACTATTTTTTTACTGGCCATATCAAGTATATCTTACGGTTACACCATCGTAATGAACACGATATTAATCCGCGAACGTAGTACGTACGTAAATACTAAAGACCCTGAGAAAAAATAATAATATAATAAATTATTATAAAATCACACACTGAACTGTAGCCTGGGTTACTTACTTACTAATCACGATATTTCGGAGAGCTCCGTCTCCTTTATCAAGCATCCATGCCCGTCCGCCGATGCTTGAGAAAGGAGACGGAGCTCTCCGAAATATCGTGATTAATACGTAAGTAACCCAGGTTATAGTTCAGTGTGTGATTTTTATAATATATTTCCGGGTAAATGAGTTGTTGCCATATTTTAAATTATAAATTATGTTCTCATGTTTTCAACTGTAATTATACCTGAAGAAGAATCACTGTTTTATTTTGCGTATTTGTGGAAAGATAAACATACCCGGGGGTAGCCCTAATATTAGTCAATACTTCAAATTATAATAATTATTTTATCTTGACTATCATAACAACATGCGCAACAATTATTTCAAATTAAATGTATGAGATAAATTGTATTGTCTCCGTTGTATTACACCATCTTTCTTAACTAGTAACCAAAACGAAGTTCTAGTTGAAAGGTCATTCAATAAAATAAATCAAATATGGCATATGTTACAAGGAGCGTTTCGTATACATTATTGGTATTAGCAACGCTTTTTGACAATTTCGTTAGTCGAAAGTAAATCTCAATTCGTAGATAAATAAAGAATATGATAAACATGGTGACATTCGTCAAGACGATGTTTGCGCGCTTCCTCTACATGAGTTGGATTAGCACGCCAAGTCTTCAGTGTCACCGTAGCCGAGTGGTTATGGTACCTGCACAGTGCACATTTCAGATCCAGACCAGCAAGACGCCACGCAGCATCGAGTTCGAGTACGGTTGTTGACGATATATTATAATTTGTGCTTACGTTCCTAACAAAATAACCATTTACCTTGTTTCTAGTTGGTGTTAATGATATACGAAACGAATGAATAGGTAAGCAATAATAATTTTTTATATACATTTTGCAATGATTAAATAGCGTGCCTCCTCTGTCTGCTACCAGATATCTCGATAGTGTTCACCGCCTGGAACTGGAATTTAGCTTTCAAAAGAATTTTATTTCCTCTCAAAGCTGCTGAGTTTGCTACAGTCAACCGCTAATGGACCACAGGCGGCTAGCTAGCCAGCAGTGGTCCATAAGCGGCTGGGCGGCAGTGGACCATAAGCGGCTAGCCGGCTGTGGTCCACAGGCGGCTGGCCGGTTGTGGTCCATAGGCGGTTTACCGCTTAGGGAAAGCTTCTGGATGTTGTGCCAAAGCCACATGCGATCCACTTGCACAGAACCGGCTATGGTCCATAAGCTCCACTGCTGGTACTCCTACAGTTGGCCATAAGGTTTCCATAAGTTTGTGCTACTTGGAATTGGTAATATTTTCCGTAAAAAACTTATATTAAAAGCTTTATTTCTATAGATTTTGGCTAACTATTTAATTTTTTTCTTTTAAAAGGTACTACATCACCATAACCTTAATGTCCATGTATAATATGAACGTTGTAGCCCCACCAGTTTGGTCAGAATTGGCCCAAATGGCACGAAAATATCGCACAAAAAATAAAAAAACTTATATTAAAAGCTTATTTCTATAGATTCTGGCTAACTTTTTCAACTTTTTCTTTCAAAAGGGACTACATCACCATAACCTTAATGTCCATGTATAATATGAACGTTGTAGCCCCACCCGTTTGGTCAGAATTAACCCAAATGTCACGAAAATATCGCACTAAAAATCGAAAAAAATCGTAAAAGTACGATATTCATGAGAAATATTTCTTCGATTGTACCCAAAAACAATACACCTCTAAGTTCAGAGATTTCGAAGGTCCTGTCAAATTTTCATCAGATCGGATATGCCGTTTGCCTGGTAGAGAGTTAACAAACAGACAAAAAAACAAACAAAAACAAAAAAAAAACACCCGAGCTAAATTTTTTGGGGGTCCGTGAAATTGAAGTCTTCGCTTCGCTCATCCAATTACGTAAATTTATTGGCCGTCCGAACAGTATGGCACTAGGAGGACGTGAGTTCGAATCCAGTATGAGGCATTATTTTTTTAATGGTCCTTCACCTTCATCTATCACCACTCATCGTCTCGTATAGCAATATTGCAATAATAGAGACATTAAGCAAAAAACATTATCATCGCCATCATGAATTATTTATTTAATGTCTATCAAATTCAGCTATAAAAACTGATCTATAAAGGAGAACCACTCATCAGAAAGAATATAAAAAAGGGGGGGGGGGGCGCTGAGCAATTAGCCCAACTCAAATGCTTGCGCTCAGGTGTTGATGATTTCTGCTGAACGGTTGGAAATATCATTACCAAACTTTGAACTAGTGTTAATGATGTACTTTTATATAAATATCCGCATTTGGTTGCAAAAAATAAGCCTAAAAGATCTATTGCGAGACCATAAGTCCAAAACGTGAAAAAAAAACAAAAAAAAACATAGATTTCAATTATGTAAATTGTCACCAAACCGTTCATCTTACGATAAAAACAAATTAACCTGAACGTTCACAATGAGTTGAACGTTAATATCCAGTATGTAAATTTGCGTTTAAAGATTTGCTCACTTAAAATTAATGCTTGAATTAATCAAAATGGAGTTAATTACGGAAATTTAACGATTTTTTAATTCAAAATAAAATAATTGAGCGAGCGTAGCGAGCGTCTCCACTTGACTCTTATGGCTCGAATTCTGTTTTCTTTTTTTTCTGTTACTGCTTCGATACAGGTCGCACCGTTTCTCTGATCGACCTGAAATTTTTCACACATGTACATATAGGCTACCACCTATGCGGGTTCCGTAAATGTTCCGATCGTTATGAAATTTTGCAGAGTCAATGAGTACAATATTCTCTCCTTTTTTACAAATTTTCAGCTAAATCCGTCAAGACCTTAAATACTTATTGGTAATCATAATTCGAATGATGTTGTTCCGGTCGTTATGAAATTTGTCAAGGAGGCAGTGAAGAAATAAAGATACACTTTAGAAGGCATTTTCCTATAAAAGGCGTAATTCGATTACATTGTTGTCTCGTGGCGTCATTCAATTCAGCGATCAACAACAGCATTAAAAGTTTTCATCTTTTAAAGACTGTTATCTGATAAAATGGACATTATGGGAATGTCGTACTCGGGTCGTGTTGCACGTACCGGTGCTCGCTTAACAACGCGACAAGACTTTAGCTTTTCCTAGTTTATTTAGGAATACGCGTACTGGATATCATAGATTTATTCATTATTAACGTTGGTGTGAAATTTGATAACGGTATTACAAAACTGTTTACCGGGATAAACCAGATAGCTGAGCGTCTAAACTCGTCTCCGCGCCAGCCTCAGCGACTCCTCTTAAATATTATACATCCTTGTTGAAGAGCAATAATAGAAATAACGCATGTCAAATGGTGGTCATGTTCTGTTTTAGTCTAGAGACGTGACACACGCACAGACGGACGTATGAACAGAATAGTGATGCACATATGGGTACGTTCTTTTCTTTTCTTTTCTTTTCTTTTCATTCTCCACCCTTTTTTATATTTTGATTCATTCATTAAATGCATATAATATCATTCAATTTGTTACCAAAATTCTTGTGTAAATGCATTGTTGATGTAATGCTACTATTTCAAATATCTACGAAAATGTAATTTATTGTTGTTCTGCATCTATGTAATTAGATTTATTTAGTTGTCCTCCTTTGTAAATCAGTTTTTATAACTGAATAGGATCGAAGTTAAATAAATAAATAAAATAAAATAAATAAAAATAAAAATAAAAGTTGTTGAATATACTATTTGCGAGCTTGACCCATTCCGAAAGCATTGAAAATGCTCTGCTTGGCGTACCGTAACATGATTTGTGAGCATATTCAGCATGCTTAATATGCTTGAGGTTTTCAAATTTAGCATTCTCAACAAGTGGAAGAATTGGTGCTATTTTAAAACAAAATGGCGGATCACTTCAATAAATTGTTAATGTATCGTTCTTTGGCGTGATAAAATCCAAAATACTTACGTAATAGTTGTAAAACCTGAGCCAGCCGCTTGGGGAAACAACGGTAAGTCACTTTGTTATTTCACTTAAAACTTAAACGCCCTATGTGACGGACTAAACCTAAATATTGCGCGAAAATGTGTTTGAAGCGCGCATGCGCGCCTCCCCGAAACAGCCATGCCAATTTCGAGGTGTTCCGAAAGTATATCGTGCTTATAGATGCTTTAACGTGCTGGAGAATGCCAGCGCCAAAGCATATTCAACAGCTTTCGGAACGTACCCTATATAGGCAAACTTCGCTCGCTCAAAAGTGGGAACACCCAAACAATGAGGTGCTGTAGAAATCCTGCCACAGGCGAATCAAGATTGTGAAATTCCTTGTTCAGAAACTAAAGTGCCGTTTGCAAGTCACGGTATAAGAGTGGCGGTAGGAGGGGGGTAGACTTTAAAAGACTATCGCTCTACCTTACGAGAGCTTCGCAGAGTTGGAGGGGGGGGGGTGGTGGTAGACTTTATTAGACTATGGCGCTGAGCTTCGTTACTGTGGGTAGCTTAGAGAGTTCTTAAACTATTCCTGATCAAAATTAGATAACCACAATACTGCGAACTTTAGAAACTATTTTTGCATCGATTTTCACGCTATCTTGGTAATTAGTTTCTTAAACCGATAGCATACCACATCCGAGATTTTAGATAATTTTTAAATTTAATTTTTATAAATACTGTAGCACAATAACTTATTTATGAGGGTAATTAAATGAGCAAGTTATAAAAAAATGCTTGATCGGTAAATATTCTTGAAAATACTACAAAATGTGTGTTTAAAAATGTTTTTCCATACATATTTAATTGTGGATTGTTTTTGGTTGAAAAATATTTTTTATTGATTATATGTACACAAGCGAAATTTTTATTGAAATTAAAGATATTGTTTGCACGATTTTTTAATAACTCTTTGCCATTGTTGATACAAACAATGTAAACAAAGAGAACAAAATTCAATAATTTATTTGTTTACTTATCAGATTTGATTTTAAGCTTATCGTTAATTTTCAATTAACGATTGAAAAATTTTCTCTGAACTGGAAGAAAAAATAATGATGTATAAAATGCTAAATTTGCTCACAATTTAAAATACTAATGTTATTTTCAAATTTATAATTTTACACTCTTATAACACGTAGCAAGGGACAGTGTGCGTTGTCAAGTAATAAAGAAAAAAACACTTATTCAAACAATCATAAATGTGAATAAAATAAGTCAACATATTTTAAATTATGTTAGCACAGCAGCTCTCGTAAGATATCAAAAAGATAATAATTAATTCGCTTCACACTGAATTAAATCCGTTTCATAAAACAGTTAACTTAATTATGAAGTTGTTGGGGAAGATTTAAAACTTGTGAAAAGAGTTTTCTTAATTTTCCATTTCCCTTTGATTCGAGCTCTTAATCGCCGAGTTCTAAACGACTGCAAAGAATGTTTATTGAATCAAGATGGCCGAATGTTTTCTCCGAGGATCGGGCCGACAAATGAACGACTTCGCAGGTGATAAAAAATAGTCCGAGTGTTAAAACTTTATATAAATTGTTTATAAGGGTTAATAATGATTTGGATTTTTTTCGTCATGCCTTATTTAAAAGGGGCTATTCGAAACGAGAGTGGTAAACAGGGAAAATGATAAATGAAGTAAAAATAGAAGGGGGAGGGGAACCCGGGTCCGGCATGTACCTACTTCTTTCGAAAGTCCCAACGGGACCAAGGGCTTAAGTCCCATCCAAAAGGGGGGTTTAACCCTTTGAAGTCATATGGGTTTTTGGGCCCCACTACCCGGACGCCGAGCAGACTCGAGGAAAAAAAAGGCCGTTACAAATAGCCTCCTCCAACCCTCAATCTGCCTAACCATCGGTATATGTGATTTTTTTCACAAAACTTTAACTTCCTCCGGCAAAGAATTTTTAATTGGGTTTTAAAAGTGGGAAAAGAAAAAGCCTGGGGTAAACCCCCCTTCTTTGAAAAAAAGGTGTTTTGTTTTTAAGTTATAATCACTTTTTCTAAAATTTTTAAACTTTTGCAAAATACGGGGAAAAACTAAATTTAACCCCCCCCCCCCCCCCCCCCCCCCCCCCCGCAAAAATTTAATTTTTTAAATTTAAATTTTTTTCCCAATTTTTTAAAAAAGGTTTTTAAAATGTTTTTTTTTATTTTTTTCCCCCAGGTTCAAGGGATGCCAAAAAATCAATTTTGTAAAAAAAGTTAAATTTTTAAAGGAATAAAAAATCAGGGTGTAGGGCTTTTAAAAAAAATTTTCCGAACCGTTTCGCGTCTCCACAATTGATATTTTTTAATTTACCCCCACCCCCCCCCCCCCCGGGGAAACCTATAATTATTTCTGAATTAAAGGGTCCATTTGGGGTTTTGTTTAAAATATGTGCCAAAAATTTTTTATTATTTATTTATTTTTAAATTTTTTTTAAATAAAAACAACATAATAAATTCAATTTTTTCTGATGGCCTTTTTGATTTGGGTTGTTGGGGTGTTCGCACGGTCCTACCCTATTGCTATTTCCTATTAAAAACATTTTGGTTGGTTACGCTCACTGCCGACTCACCTCAGGGTGTAGAATTTTTTTAGCCCCCATGAAAATATTAATTGAGGGGACCTTTTTAAATAAAATTAAAATTTAATTTTTTTTTTTTTAACTTCGATATTTATACTAACATTTGTTTTTGTTATCCTTTTTTTTTTGTTTTTTTTTTTTTTTTATTTTTTTTAGTTTTTTTTTTTGCTTTTCCCCCTTCTGTCCCCCCCTTTCCCCGTCTTTTTTTTGCCAAAAATTTTTTTACATGATCCGGGTTTTAAATTTTGGGCCAAGGGTTTCCCTTTTTTTGGGTTAAAATTTTTCCAGTTTTTTTTTTTTTGAAATTCCCGTCTTTTTTTTCTTTGTTTTTGTTTTGTTTTCCACAATTACTTGTTTGTTATCTTTGTTGTGCCTATTATACATTTAAAAAGGCAGATATATTTTATTCTTTTATCAACCACCCCCCTTTATCTTGTCCCACAGTGCGAACCATGTGTTCGACTTCCAACCCCAAAGTTAACGGCAAAAAATTAATTTGTAAAAAATGAGTTTTCCGGAAGCTTACCAAAAAAAGCTGAACTTTCGAAATTATTCGGAAAGGATCATCTAGATGACATAAATAAACATAAAAAAAAAACTTTTTTCGAAATTTACAATTTTAAAACTTTTAAATTTTTTTGCGTTGGGTTTCATCATTTCCATAAAAAATTATCTCCAAAAATTTGATATCCTTGTAATCCACCACCATAAAAAACGGAAGTTTATTCAAAAAATTCTTCGCTCCATTTCAAAAAGCATTAAAAAATAAAAACGGGGGTTTGAAAAAAAAGCCTGACAAATCGTTTCGGTGTTTTTACAGAAACTAGGAAATTAAAATTTCATTTTTTATTCCCTAACCCTTTAAGAGGGGAAGGAGAAGAGAGAGAGAGAGAGAGAGAGAGAGAGAGAGAGGCCAGAATTGGGCATTAACTTGCTCAGGGGAAAAAGGTCTGATTGCCAAACAAATAGACCCAATCCCTAAACATGGATTGTAAAAAAAAGCTCTTTTATGCTGTACTTTCAATGTTCAGCACTTTTAAATGGTTTTTTTTTGGGGGATTTTTAAAAAATGGCAGTTTGACAATACCACTTAATAAAATCAACTTCTAAAAGGCATATTAGCATAGATTTAAACCCTTTTTAAAAAAAGATGTGATTTGATATTGTTTAAAGTCTATAAAGAAACCCCGGTTAATTAAGTATAAAACACATCCATATCATTCATAGTCAGATTTTTTTTGAGAAGGGTTTATTTTAAGTACATAACATGGGCAAGATAGGGCTTACGAGCAGCGGGAAGTGTCCTCTTAACCGTTTTCCTAGCACACGGATTTCTTAATGGTCTCGTAAGGAAGGAGGTTTTATTTATTATTTATAAATCGTCATCGTTTTAAGATTCAGATTGATGCAGATTGATGACACTTTGTTGACAATAAAACTACTGATACAAATATCAAGATATTTAAGATTAACGTACGGCAATATACCCAGAATGAAAGTATTAACTAACAAGTATTAACAATAAATAAAAATACGAAATTTCCAAGAGAATTAATCGTGCTAAAACTAATGAGTAAGAATAATTAGAAGCTGTACAACTGCATACTTATTATGGTATTAACATATTATATATCTTATTTGATGCGGGACGATTTTAATTACACAGCATTTCTCAAAATCATTGTATAACTAAACTGGATAGACATTCATTAATATAAATTGAACAAAAGATTTTAAACGAGACCCCTACATTTCCCCAGAAAAAACCTCACATGAAGAAAAGGGTTTAATTCCGTTTATTCCCCAAAAATAATATCTAAACGGGTTGGGGCCGGGATCGACCCAAAGACTCCCGTAAAGATGAAAGAAAATTCCCCTACTAAAAGCCCCCACTTAAGGGTTGCAGCTAGGGTCTAGCGACCCTTTCCGCTAAAGTCACGGGGAACGAACACCGGGCTATCGAGACAAAGCAGTTAGAAAGGCAAGTGTCGGTAATTAACACTAGTTAAGTCGGGAAATTGTAAACAAGGAGGCTTGTTTTAGGGGGTTTTCCCGGGTATTCATTAGCTAGAGGGTAAGACATTTTGGTTTGGGTGCTTTGTAGATTTGGGGTTTGAACAGGGTTCTTCAATATGTTTTTTACGTTGTACTTATGTATTTTTAATGGCTGTAGACTCCTTTTTGGGGGCTTGTTATCATGCTTTTACCTTGGACGATAATACGACGGACGATGACCAAAGACAATTTGGAGTTCCCGGTTGGGGATTTCCCTCAGAGTCTGTCGCGGGAGCTCTTGAAAATTTCAATCTACTTCCAGTCAAAAGTTAATGAGACGACATCTAGGCTCAAGGGTTCTTGTTGTATCTACTATATCCAATCTTATTTCTTTCCCTTTTGAGGGTGAAAATAATCCTTTTCTTGTTACCCGGACAATACCAGTAACTTTCCCTTTAACCAATCCCCCGAAATTTTTGAGACTCAAATTTGAAAGGAAATAAAAAGTGTTAAAAGTTTACGGCTGTGAATGCCGCTCGTTTTGAGTACAAATTTAGAATGTCATTTGAAATCATTGTATTTAAAATTGTGTATTTTCATTTATGTTCTTCCCATATCTTGTCTTGCAAGTTCCAAACTTTCTGTTTGCTCTTTTTTACAAAAAAATTTTTGATGTTTGACATTTTTTTCTTTTTCTTCTTTCGCCGAATTATTCGTTTTAAACATCTCCGAATTTTAACAAAAGTGCTATACTATCTTTTAAGTATTCGACTTTAACGTGGG
Source organism: Sweltsa coloradensis (assembly GCA_024449915.1). Taxonomy (NCBI): domain Eukaryota; kingdom Metazoa; phylum Arthropoda; class Insecta; order Plecoptera; family Chloroperlidae; genus Sweltsa; species Sweltsa coloradensis. Next base: position 140,827 of record JAMZAV010003496.1, read on the forward strand.
AAAAGGAAAGAAAAACCTATAAAAGATTTTATTTCTGGTTTGGTTCAGTATTCAAAGTTTCGGGCCCTATAAGAAGCAGCCTAACTTCTTCAGATCCCTCATCAAGCTAATGTGCCCCCCCCCCCCCCCTTCTAGAGCAGACACTCCCTCCCCCGGTTTTTCTCGTGCAAATTGTGAGTCCCAAAAAGGCGGCCTTCTTAATTTTTTTCGTCGTGAGTTTAAGATGTCGACTTAGAGAAGCAGCCCGAAAAAATTGAGATGCTCCGCCTACTGGATGGGGGATGTTCGGGGCATGACCACAGTAAATTTTCACAAGGGTTTAAGGGCCAAAAAAAACCTACTACATCACTCGTCCAACGCGATTCCAGGACCAGCTCATAACTATTTTAGTGATGACGTCCCCCAAAAAACGGGTTGCCCCAAGAACGAAGAAAATTGTCTCCAAACAAACTTTGGGCGCCTGCAGTAACAAATACTGCAAACTTCATAGACTCATAGCTTGAACATTTAACACAAACATCATAAGCCTTTTTTATAATTTGTTTGTAAACCATTTACTATAAAAACCTAAATCTTCCAAGCATAAAGATATTTTAAGGGGTCGTCGAAAATACACCTATTGGTTTTTAATGGGAAAGAAATCGGGTTTGGGGTCAAAATGGCCCTTTTCAGCGTGCCCCCTAGGCGGGCCCCCTGATGGAATGAGTCACACTTACATGCTGGACGTAAAAGAAGTATGTCGCTAGGTGGGATTTTGAAATCGGAGATCCGCCAGTGGCGCCCTTTTGCATAGATATTTATTTCGAGTTTCTAATGAGCAAATTTAGCCAATGTTGAATGAGTATAAAGTTTTTTAAGTCGGTTTTAATATCTGAGGCTTTTCAAACCCCTCAAATAATATCATCACAATTATTTACCCAATGAAGAAAATGCACTTTAAAAAAAGGGACGATTTATGGACAAACTATATGACTGTAAGGTTGGTCAAATATCGGAACATTTTATTTGCTTTAAGTTGAATGATTTTATATGAAGTTTACCGAAACTCGAGAAGATTTTATAGAACCTTGTCAGTATGAATACTAACCTTTTAGGTTAATGTAGATGCAGATTATGAAACAAATTATGAGTTAATTAAACGAGGGAGCGGAGCGACCGAGTGTCTCCATTCAACTCGAACGGTTCTCATTCTGTGATTCTGTCTGTCTGTCTGTACGTCGAAAATCAGCCGAACCACTGAACAGATTTCGCTGAAATTTTAAACAGACATCCGGTACGAGTTTACTGAGAACTGTTAACAAAATCAGCTAGATCCATTGCGATTAAAGCCTACAATAAATAAAAATGTGATTTTTTAAATTATCGATTGCATTTGTTTAGTAGCAGCTAGCGGGACGAGATCTGCGTGACTGACATGGCACAGTGGTAAGCATTCAGCCTACCGCACGGAGGGTCGGGTTTCGATACCCGTTAGTTCGAACTTTTTTATATTTTAACATCCACATATTATTTTTGAGGGGTGTTAAATGGGAAATAAAAATTAGGTGATTTTGGTTCATCTTGGAAATTTGTTAATGTTTTTAAGCTAATACGTTTTGAAAACGATTCGCATTTTAAATGTTCAATTTAAATAACTAGGGAAACGCCAAAGTCGTTGTTAAACGAGTGAGTGAGCCATGTGTTGAGTACCCGGTATCATTCCTCATACTGGGCTAGATCCTTAGGTATAGGGGAGGAAAGGGGATGTTTCCGGGTACTCAACACTTGGCTCACTCACTCACTCGTTTAACAACGACTTTGGCGTTTCCCTAGTTGTTAGGAGTCATAAAAACAATAAGGTAATAGGCTCTAGACCAATCAGAGTGTTGGGATCCACGCGATGAACGAGGTAAGAAAGAACACACCATATTTGTTCATATCTCGTTGCTGGCATTCTTACCTAGGACAGAGTTATATTCTCTTGATATCGTAACGGCTTCTGATTAAACGAGGGAGCGGAGCGACTGAGAGTCTCCATTAAACTCAAACGGCTCTTATTATGTGATACTGTCTGTCTGTACGTCGAAAATCAGCCGAACCGCTGAACATATTGCGCTGAATTTTTAAACAGACATCCGGTACAAGTTTACTGAGAACTGTTTAAAATCAGCTTGATCCATTGCGATTTAATCCTACAATAAATACAAATGTGATTTTTTTTTATTCATCGATAGCATTTGTTTAGTAGAAGCTAGCGGGACGCGATTTACGTGGCTGGCATGGCCAGTGGTAAGCATTTAGCCTACCGCACGGAGGGTTGGGGTTCGATACCCATTAATTAAAACTTTTTTTATATTTTTACACCCACATATTATTTTTGAAGGGTGTTAAATGGGTAATACGAATTAGGTGATTTTGTTTGTTTTATCTTGAAAATTTGTTAATGTTTCACGCTAATACGTTTCGAACACGATTCGCCTTTTAAATGTTCAATTTAAAAAACTCGTTCGGTCATGTGTTGAGTACCCGGTACCATTCCTCATACTGGGCTTAATCCAGCCTTAGGTATAGGGGAGGAAAGGGGATGTTCCCGGGTACTCAACACTTGGCTCACTCACTCGTTTAACAAGGACTTTGGCGTTTCCCTAGTAGTGTTCTTTCTTGTAAGCGAGTGTACCTTATCTTGATATCGTAACGGCTTCTGATAGTGTTAGTGGATGAGATCGCGTGGAGCCAAGTGCTCCGTAATCTTTTCTTCTTGCCAGAAGGAAAACCCGGACCAGTTTAAAGGGGATAGAACTAAATAAACACAATTGATTTCTGCACAGTCGTGTTTTGTAGGCTCGACCAAGAGACGCAAACAAACCACAGAGATTCTTTGGCTAGGTTGGCCCGGCATTCCTTGCGTCTTGCGTCATGTCAGACCTACATGGTGACTAACGCATGGGACGTGGGTTCAAATCCCACGCAAAGTATAAATACACCTCTTATGGGAAAATGTTTATGTTTATAATTTTTAAATTGTGATGTTTATTGATTCATAGCGCTTGTCGTAAAACATTTAAAAATAAAATATTTAATTAAAACAAAATGTTAGGTTTTATAGAAGGAAACTTAACGAACTAAAATATAAAAAATTATTTCGCTAATATGGGAAAACATAATTTTATACCATTTCAATATGACGTATTGAAAGGTACAAGATATATTTTACTTAAATTTATTCTCTGTTATTAAATTCCGTAAAAAAAAATCAAATCGACATTTAGATAAAAAAAAATATGGCCTTTATCTAAGTTTCATTTTTCTTTTTCTGTCCGTTTTGTGCGTGTGTCTCATCTCACGATAATACCAGATTGATATGTGGTGTGTGTTGTTTTTGCCCTTCAACAAGGAAGACACAGAATGTTTTGGTCACCTTGAGGGGTTAGTTGACAAGGGATTCCCTCATACAAATATAACATTTCTTTCAACCCGGCACTTGTACACCAAAGTGATTATCAGGAATGGATTTGACATTGATTCGTGGTTTGAAGCGAAAAAAAACACAAAAAGTCGCCAATTAAAATAGTTGAAAAATAATATAATGTCGCTCTGTCCTCTGATCCAAACTTATTATGTAAACAGGATTCAAATTTTGAATATTTAAAATTGAACATATTTCATGATCAAATTAATCGCTTTGTTGTATATAACTTTTTCATTCCATCATAACCCTAATTGTAGGGGGATAACTCGTACTGGAAATAATAAATTAAGTCATCATATAGCTACATTTCAAATCAAAACAATCATTCAATCGCTGAAATACAAAGTGAAACTAATTCTTAAAATTAATGCAATTTTGTTATATTAGCTTTTATAGCGTTTTCAAAATATATTCCGCTCATCAAAACCCAAAAATGCGGGGATATATTGCGCATTAAATTGAAAATAGGATGAAATTTTATAATTGCATTTAAATCAAAACAATTTACTTGAGGCCAGTTACTACGTTAATAAAAAGAAAACTAATTTTTAATAAACTTTTTTGTATTAAAATTAGCATTTTGTAGCATAGCATCAAAACCTAAAATGCTAATTCAGCAAATCACGTTGATCATGACTGTGGTTTATATAAATTAATCTCTAAGCATGCAATGTTTTTTCCTTATTTAGATAAATTTATCTAGATACCTATCTAGATAAGTTTCAGTTTATCTTATCATCTCTAGTTTAATTTTTTTCTTTTTATCTTTTTCCTATTGTCTAAGATAAAATATCGTTTTTCTTATTTAAGCTTTTTAGATAACCTTTTTAAATAAAAACAAATGTATACAAAACCTACATAAGTAATTACTTTTTTAAATAAAAAATTCCTAAAAAGGCCTTAGTCCTTGTCAAATATTATTATTTACAGGACAACTTTGAGAGAAAAAAATATTAAAAACACGTCAATCTCAAATTCTTTCTTTTATCTTAAACAAAATTTATCGAGATAATTATTTCTCTCTTTTTCTAGATAATTTTCTACGCTTTATCTTTTATCTTATCTAGATAATTTGTTGATGAGCGTAGCGAGCGAATCGAAGATTCCATTTCACTACACTTGAGAAAAAATCCGGAATGTATTTTTTTTTTTTTCTTTCTTTCTTTCTTTTCTTCTTTCTTTCCTTTCTTTCTTTTCTTTCTTTCTGGTATTTTTTTTTGTCTGTCTGTTAACCCGCTTCCGGCTAAACCGTATACTCCGATCGATGAAATTTTATGTTAGGCTTCGAAATCTCTGAACTAAGAACTGCCACGTTTTTTGAGCCGAAACCGAAAATTATTTCTCTGATAATGCGCAATTTTAAAACGAAATTTTTTTTTCGACTTTGAAAAAATTTCTTCGACTTATAACTCCTACATGCTTTATCCTATTGTATGATTTGTTCACAGAACCTTATTTTATGAATTGATATATGCGTGTAAATTTGATCGTAATCAAATAATTATTTCTCATTAAAATCGTAATTTTACGATTTTTTTTAATTTCTTCTGCTTATTACGACCTACATGCGTATCCCGATTATAATGATTTTTTTCACAGAAACTTAATTTTAAGAATTATATATTCGTGTAAAATTGTGTGCGTATCGACTAATATGTCTTATGAAAATTTCATATTACGATTTTTCCTTTTTTTAAAATTAGATTAATTTAAATAATTAATTTTTTATTTAATTTGATTTCCATTTTAAAAAATTTCAACAAAGTTCTGATTTTTCAAGAACAACAGAAAATCCCGCCAAACACATGGCAGCTCAATGCACCATTTACGTCTCATCCACAACGCGGCGGCTTAAGCGTTTTCCTATTTTAAGAATTATCTTTATCTAGGATAAAACAAATTACTAGTACAACACTGATCATAAGTGAATTAGACATCCTTGGTACCAAGCCTACACCATGATTGCTCTAGAGTTACACTCTATCATGAACGGGTGCAACCGCTGACAATCCGAGCTGGCAAGGCTGATAGAGGGAGATCCCTGTTCCTTGGATCAATGCCAAACAGGCCCAGGGCCATCCGATCCCAGGGCTGAAGTGCGGGTTAAAAACGGGAAGCTCTTGCAGGTATCGGAAGTTTCATCCCTGATTTGTTAGACGCATTATTATTCCAGGGGTGTATTAGAACCATAGTCTATTTTTTAGGATCATCACTTGATATATAAGCCAACAAGGAAAATAGCATTTTCCATTATCTATTATCTCAGACATATTGTATTTTGTTTTAAATAATATAACAATTTATAAATGATAGTGATATTCCCAATTTCATCATGTATTTGTCAGACTATGCCTTAATTTGAAGACTTGTTTTTATGACCTATCGGAAACGTTGTAATTCTGGTTGTAAAAACGGCGGCTACCAATTGATGAGAATAACATATTGATATGTATGGTATTGCCACACAATATTGCATATTTTGTATTTACTAAATTGCGATTTTTGGTTAGTATGACAAGTAATATGGGGTTTACTTGTTAAGGTAAATATTAACTATAGAAAGTAAGTATCAAATAATCAGTTATGGTGTATGGGCGATCAAGGAAAGTTGATTGATGATTTCTGTTGTTTAATAACGTCTCATATTAATGCACTTAGGGCTAATCGAGAAGATGAGTGGTTAATGATGACGATGCAGGCGATTACAAAAATTACAATCTTTAATGCAGGATTCGAACCCACAGTCCTCGTAGAGCCATATACCTTTGGCACCAGCACCCTAAATGGTGTGTGCCCCACGAGCAAAAATAATTATTGATCATCTGATTGATTTAAGCGAATTGCTGTATGATTTTCGCTTGTCCGTACAAATGACGAACTATTTATGCACAAAAATACAGCATATGGTCATAAGAAAATATTTAGTGATAAAATAGTACTCTTTTGCTGACAGTGACGAATAGGTAAGAAACAATATTTAATACACTTGATAAAATAGAATGCACATTTTTCAAGTTTCTAAAACTTTTTAGAATTACATTTTATGAATATCATGCAAAATATAGTCTGAAACATGTCATAGTTTTCATCAAATCAATCCCAAAAATCTTTGCTAAGAACGCATTTATTTCAAGTTTTTCCCAAGAACAATAGATTTTGCCATATATAATACAATGTTCTAAGTTAAAAGCTACGTTCCGTTTCCTAAGGACTGTTAAAATTATTCCATATATCCCCAATCGAATTCCTTTATGTAGTACACTTTCTTTAAGTTAAACATTCTTTACAAATGCTTGCTTAGTTCCTCAAGCTTAGAAACAAATAGATAAGTACAATCAACTTATATTCATTGTCATCGTATTGCAGTAGAAATTACTTTTCGCAGCAAAAATCTAAGAATGTATTTCACTTTTATAAGGTTTTAAAATGAAGTATAATATATTTTCACAATTCTAACAAATCCAAAGTATTTATTGTATCTTCCTTGCGTAAATAGATAAATAGTATCAACGATAAAGATCAAAAGTTTTTTATTTTTTTTTCGTCCTATTCCCATTCAGTTTTTCAGAACTGATTTAGAAATAAGGACACTATCAATACTAAGAACAGAAATTGCACACAGATAATAAAGTGTAATGAGCAAATATTGAAGTCACAAGTTTACAACAACATATACAGATGAACAACAATTATGTATGATGACATATTATTCTAAATAGTTGAATGAAATGTTTAACGATTCAATAGATTTTAGAAAATAGGACTTAAAACAAAAGAAAAAAATAGAAAACGAAGAGAAAACCTGATTATTAGACGACCCACACGAACGATTATGAGTTTGCTAAAATACGAATCAGCAAATCATGGATAACCGAAATTTTGCGGAAGAATACTTGTCAGACTCTAAATTTTATTATTTCAAAGCCTTAGGACGTGGTTTCCGTACACCTTTCAAATCTACACAATAAATCTGCCATTTTACATATCTTTTAACCCGGGCCAAAAAGCTGCATTGTTATGTTCTGAATTGGTAGCATTTTTCTTACTTAATTCTAATGATTATAACGATTTTTGTTGATCAAAAATCGAATAGGTAATAATTCCAGTTTTATTTTAATATTGTTTATTTTATTTTAATTCTTATTCATGTCTTAATAGTCATGACTTTTTTTTATTTAAATTAAAAAAATGTTTTTTGTGTAATTTAATAAACGAGAAGTAAATTGGACCCCCAGTGTTGCGCGCAAAACGATCGTGCGGCCATCTTTGGACGGTACTACGTCCTAACTGTGCTGAGTCCAAGGCCGAATTGGAAACTAATGTACGTATGTTTGTATAGATTTACATACTGACGGCGGTGCTCGCCCATCCGCTCACACAAACAACTCCCAGGATGTACATTTTCACCGTCTTTTTTGTTTTTCTTTATTTTGTATGTGACAGGAGAATTTTCGGCGAGATCATTGTAAAAAAGAATAACGAGCGATTTGGTATTGAATTTTTGCCATAGCCTACAGGACTATCATGGTATTCTTTATCTACAATAAGGCTTTAATTAGTCCCCATCAAAGTAAGTTTTTTGAGCGGGTTGTGTGTCAGAACACGAAGTGCAGGTTTAGGGTTGGCAAGTTAATGCCTAGGGCTTGTCAAGTGAGAAATTTTAGTATTCCATACCAATGCCTATATCCTACAGGAACGATTGGGCCTAACTGTTGTATTCTAAATAATTTTCTACGTCTAGGCCTAGACCTATTACTGTTTTCGTTTGTTTTTTGATCTGCAATGACAACCTTTCCTTCGTTTTCTGGCTAGGCGTTAAATGTAAAATGTCCGCCATCTGTTTTACATTACTGTGGCTACGCTAAGGCGCTGCTTTGTTTAAAACACAGGCCGTCTTGATGTACTAATCTCGATCCTACTAGAGTAACTATTCCAACATTTTGTCTGGATGTAATGTTTATCCATACGGAGGCGTTGGATCACACAGTTTCTTGCGTCACAGTTCGTTTTTGCCGCTGTAAAAAACTGCTGCTTTTAAACGGCTATAAATCGCTGGATTATTATTTCACGGAAAAACAAAGTACATATTTTTAATCGGACGAAATACTTCTTCTAAAAAATCTATTCGTACGTATTTGGCGGAAGTGGAATATTCCCTATTGTGAAGAAAAACACAAAAATACACAAGTGTGCGCGGGGATGTCCAGGATATTTTGTTTGCCTGTAGAAAATTTAATTAAACATGCCAAAAAATTAAAACAAAAAACTAAAGTAATTTTTGAAAATAGATTAAAATTTTGAATTTTTTTCAACTTTGATACCAATTTGGAATTCAAAATCAGCATTTGTTTCCCTAAAAGATCAAGAAAAAAAGGAAAAGATTCTTAAATTATTCTTTAAAAAATCACGAATTTCAAAATTGTTTAGGTAGAAAGAAACATTGAGTCCAATGCTCTATAAAGTTTAAATAAAAGGTTTCACATTTTTTTAAATACCGATCGCTCACAAAGTAATCAACATTAAAGCAAACGAATTTTCTAGCTCGATGTAAAGCATGGTCCTTGTAATAGTAGCAGGCGTCATTCAACCACATTCTCCCTTGCTCTGAGCGTGCATCTATATACCGCTACTTGATAGTGAAAACGTTGACGCTTCGAGACGAATATTAATGTTATCCCTAAAACGTAAGCAAATTCTTGAGTTCCGACGTACCCCCGGTTAAACCTCTGTATTATCTGCGGCTACAAACACAAATACCTCTTGATCAACGTCCTTGATTAACGGATCTTAATCTTCCGGAGTATTACAGAATCAGATCCTTTTTTTCCTTGTAGAGTATGTCGATTGAGAGGAATCGACTGGAGTTCTGTAGCTGAGCCAAGTAATCATTAGACTCTTTTTTGACTTCACCTGAGAGAGGCGGGATAGTTTTGAACGCGGTCGTTAGATTGCCACCCCCCCCTCCCCCCCATCCCGCGCTTTTTAGCCGAAGTCGGGTTTAGCCGGTTCTCACGGCGATACCGAGTCAAACCACCAGTATTTTTAAGCTAAGGCTATTGTACCACCTCTGGCCGATAATTTGAAAGTCGAAGAAACATGTCTGAAAAGTTTGCTGAATGAAAGAAGGCCTTTAAAATAACAGAAAAAATTGTGGATTTTTTTGGGCGGGACATAACCTTACTTTTGGAAATTATTCCATTATATTATTTCCAAAAGTGAGGTTATGTCCCGCTCAAAAAAATCACAATTTATTTTTCTGTTATTTTAAAAGCCTTCTTTCATACAGCAAACTTTTCAGACATGTTTCTTCGACTTTCAAATTATCGGCCAGGGGTGGTACAATAGCCTTAAAAGTAAAATATGTATTTAGAGTCCACCCACTCAGCTATATAACTGATTTTCAATGGGGGACAGTAAACCAAAGCGACCAAGCCAACCCTGTAGGCCCCGACGCAATCGATAAGTGGAGGGGGGAAAAAAGGGGGGGGGTGGGGGGCGATAACCGAACCAAGATAGATATTTTTATACTGACGATGTAGCAATCAGTGGTATGGACAGTGCGAACTAACCCGGGATCTAAACCAGAATCAACAAGGCCGAATTCAGAACAACTTGAAATTTATTATGTGCCTCGTTGCTAGGACGGCTCCAAAGTCACCGTTTACAAACTCCTAAGACAAGAACTGATGGACTGAAGTCCAAATTTGAAGTTCAAAAACTTCTGAAAAAAGCGGGAATCGAACCCTGGACCTTCTGCATGGCAAGCAGAGACGCTAACCACAAGACCAACGAGCCACACATCATAACATTACGACAAAATACGTAAAATGCACAAAAACGGAAGAAAAAGACGAATAAAAAAAGAAAATACAATGAAAGAAAAAGAACGAAGAGAAAAGCGATGAAAAATTAAAAATTACAACCAGCAAATAAACGTAAAAAACTTGATTCATTCAAGTGACATCGTTCAATGGAGAGAACCCTCGTTTGTCAAATCACCGCCACACAAAGCTATTAATTAGATTTCCCGCGTCTCTGATTTTCCTACATCACTTTGAAATTGTCATTCGAGATGTGATCACATTCGTGGCAGAAATATCGGCTTAAATGAAGCCAGCTAACGAGAGAGATCTGAGTCTGCAGAAACCTGGGTCTGACGCGGGAGAGATGTGCAAGGTTGCACTTAAGAAGAAGCTGTCGAACTAGGGTTGTGATGTTACACCTACAGTTACCATTACTAGAAGATAAGCAGTGTTGGGTAAGTTCCCGCAAAAAAAGAAGTTTCAAAAGTAAGGTTGCTTGGCCTTCAAAGGGAACTTTTAAAAGTTACAGCTCCTTCGCATAAAAAGGAACTTTTGAGTTCCTGAAATAATAAAAGTTCCTTCAGCACATAAATTATTTTACATAGGATTTAGTTCGCGATTTTTAAGTCGCGTCGTCGCGAGCAAATACGACAGGTTCATCATTGGAGGTTACGCCTCCTTAAAATGATATAATGCTACTGTGTTTTTTAATCACGCTTTTCATATCTGTAAGTAGCTAAGTATGTTTTGAATGTAGAGGCACGGTGGGTTTTTGTCATCTCTAAGAGTGAAAGGCACTTCTAAACTACATTAAAAGTTCCTTAAAATTTGTAACTTATGTGTTGAAAGTTCTTCTAACTAAAAATGGAACGCGTTCTTTAAAATGTTTCCGAAAAAGGAACGTACGTTCTTTTTTTAAGTTCCCACCCAAAACGAAAGATACGGAAGGGTACTGGTGTGCCAAAAAGAGGGTGCTAGCAACAGATCGACGAAATAGAAAAGAAAAATTAAAATAATGTTTTTCTACTTACTTTTCTAATAGATAAACAAATTCTCATTTAGAGTCCACCCTCTCAGTCATACAACTCGGTATTTTCAGTGGGGGACTTTAATTTAAAAAAATACCAAGCCAGTAAAGACGCCTCCGAAGCCATTTAAGTACGCATGGACTCCTTTATTATTTCGTGAAAGTATGTTAACTGTGGGCCTATAAAATACAAATAACACTTTCTAAAAATAGCATGTTTGACTTAACGCAATTACAATTCGCGTTTTGATAACGACGTGAAACGCGAAACGTCAAGCGGGGGGGGGGCGGGAGGCAATAGCACACAGTTATGAGGTACCAACGGTACAAATCCCCGAAAACAGTATAATATTAATATTATTTATGGAATGAAATAGTTTATATCAGAATTAAGTAATTATTATTATTTGCAGTAGATTTGTATTGTTGTGTCTGTACAGTATGTAGATAAGCACGTTGACAACAATCACAAAAATATAAATGAAAATTTAAAACAAAAATTGGTCATTACCCCAGTAACTAATTAACTTACTGGAAAATTAAAGCTTCAGTCCTGCTGAAAGTGAATCTTCACCATAATAACTGTCAATACGTCTTGAAATGGATATGAGTGGAGTTTGACAAGAAATAAATCGGGCAGCAATGAAGCAGGTTGGTACAAAAATATGAATACAAATTCAAAGAGAACATAGCCTAGGCTAATAGGGTTACACGAAACAGGGCAGTAGGTCTACAATCTATATCTCATAGGCCAAGTAATGACTGAATCTCTTAATAGATATAACTAATAACCTAACTAGATCTACAAAGTGATTCGTCCTTCTAATAATCCTGAGGCAGATGTAGGATAGTTAAAAGTGGTTAAACTATACAAAATTAAGAAAATATATCAAACGTAAGTAAACCGTTGGTAAGGATTCGAAAGAAGCAATGTATGTTACCATTTTATCACTAGTGTGTATTCAAATGGATACCTATTGAGCTATCTAATTTATCAATTTTGTTTGTCGGGAAACACTCCCGTAGGATTAATTGATTTTATGGAAATCAATCCGGAAATTAAAAAAAATCCATCTCAGCGGGGTAACCCTAGGGGGCTGGGGATTCCCCCGTCTAGGGTCGGAGTAAATTTGGCTCAGAGCAATAGCGTGACAGTGCAGATCGTAACAGACAATAAAAGAGTCGAGTCCATCTCGCAAACATCAGCTACAACTACAAGTAGGTTTACTCCCCGAAACTAGAGGCGAGCTTTAACAGTCGTCGTCGGGGACACTTCCCCCTCCCCTTGCCGACCTCCCCGACGACGAATACCATGACGACCACGATGTAAGAGACCCCCTCTCCTCCCCCTTGACCGTGGCTGGTTCTGACCAGCATAAGTCTTCCTCCCCAACATTTATAAGACTAGAGTGGCGTTTTCTGACCTAACGGTTGATGCACCCTTAAACCAAATAAACCAAACAAGATGAATTTAAGTCTTATATGTTCGGGGTGAACTACCTCTATAGGCTACAAAGATGTTATCATCTTATAAAATAGGCCTACTTCATTAAAACTACATTTCTTTCTTCCCCCCCCCGTCTGGGCCTGGGGTAGAATTGGCCTATAGCATGAAAAGTAAATGGCGATTCTAGATGAAAAGTTCATCTCGGTAACATCGGCTTATTTAAGGAAGTATATCACTCTCCGAAACTAGAGGCGAGCTCTGGCAATCGTCGTCAAGAACCTTGCCCTACTCCCTTGACGACCACCCCGACGACGGCGACGTCATTGTCACCACAAACGATGACAAAGACGAAGACCGCGACGTGAGACCCCCTTTCCTCCCCCTAAACGTGGCTGGTTTTGCCCAGCATGGGCACCTCCTCCCCACATCCCCTAGGCTAGAGTGACGTATTATGACCTAAACAATTGACGCGCCCTTAAACTTATAATGAACCCAAATTCTTCTGCAATTATTTTTATACTCGATGCACAATTTTAAGTATCCTACATAATCACGAAAAATAAGTACGCCCTTAGCAACACCAACCAATTATATCTGACCTGAAAATAACTAAAATATCAAAGAGCTCCACTAGGAAACAATACCTCACAAAACCGAGATCTTTGGATTCCACCAGATGTAGCCGTTAGTCTGGAAACCAACACTGGATGTTTTAATAACCGGGATAAAATATTCCCAGTTCGGGATATTCATTAAAACATTCCGTTCTAGTAAGTTTGTAATTCTGAATCTGGAATCTCGTTCGGTTCCTGTGGGAATAGACTGGATTATAACCAAGAACGTAGCCTAGCTTTATTCCTATAAGGAGACTCACATTGCGTTGTAATATTCATAACATAGAGTAAGGTAGATGTAAGTTTAAACAGGTGAAAATGTAAATATGAGGATATTATTAAATATGAATTTAACAAGGATATATATTTGAGTGATTAGAAAGAATTAATTTTGCAAATGTAAAAAAAGTTTTTGAAGTGCAAGGGTTTACCATTATTTACTCAGCTTAATTAAAATGGTTAATTACTCTTCAAGTTTGTCTTGTAGTTTCGAAGCTTGCTATTTTCGTTTTAAATTTTGGGAAGAACAAGTCTTTTTAAAATTTTACTATATTTTTATCAAAAGATGTGGTATCAACGGATCAAGCAATGCTGAGGTCTGCGATCGCGAAGCACTATACATAAATAAATTCATATTTTTAGAGACCCACTCAAGTCACAAAACTTATCTAGTGGGGGACATTATATTAAAAGCCGACTGACCCATCCCATCGATGAGAGAACAATGACCAACTAGAGACCAGCATATTTAAGTAGGAAACACCGATCAATCAAGTTGGACACGATTCCACCCGCGGACAGCACCAGAATCAACAAGGATGATTCGGAACAACCTTAGAACTTATGTGCCTCGTTGCTAGGACGGCTCCAAAGTACCATTTTCACATTTCTAAGCCAAGAACTGATGGAAAACAGAAGTAAATAAACTTCATCCTTAAGCGGAAACCAAACCCTTGACATTCTGCATTAAGCAAAACCTCTTAACCACAAGACCAACGAATCACACACGAATATATTATATTTCTATTACCATCATAAAATCGAAATAATAAAATTATATCTTCAAAAGTTTCTTTAACCTAATTTTCCTATTTATTCAAGAAAACCAATAACCTTAATGGATTATCCATAGAACGCGTAAAATCTTTTATCCCTCCTTAACCCCAAGTTACTATATAACATTATTATAACTCCCAGAAACTCGATTCTCTATATCATCAACCCTTCAGCTGAGTACTCAGCTCTAATCAACATTCCTAATATAGGCCTAACACGACCGAATAATCCGCTCGTAAAATAATCGAATTGTGCGTAGTAATGAGTAGAAAGTCGTCTCCAATTTTACCAACAACTTCGGAAACAAATTCGTTTTGCGCCAACTGGCGTCGCGACGCCCTGCGTCGTACTGCGTGGAAATATTATATTAGCCCTAGCTGAGTTTCTAATTACAATGCCACTTTAAAGTTTTAGTGAGCTTTCATGTTTACGCGGTCCTTGATAAGAATTATTAGTGTTTTGGTTAGTTGAAAGTGTTTTATAATAAATTAGGGACAATAATTGGATGAGCGTAGCGAGCGAAGCGAAGATTCCCATTTCATTACACTGGAGTAAAAAAATCCGGATGTTTTGTTTTTCTTTCTTTTTCTGTCTTCTGTATTTTTGTCTGTTTGTTAGCACGATTCCGTCTAAAACAAAGCCGATACTCCAATTGCGATGAAATTTATATGGAGGCTTCAAAATCTTGAACTTAGAACTGCCCGTTTGGAGCGCATCGAAAAATTTTTCTCATAAAAATCGCAATTTTTACGATTTTTTTTTTCGTTTTTTTTGAACTTTATTTTACTTATAACATCTACATGCTTTATCCGATTTTAATGATTTTTCACAGAAGCCCTTAGTTTATGAATTAACGATATTCGTGTGAATTTGAGCACAATCCGGAAAATTATTTCTAATGAAAAAGAAACTTTTGTGGGTTTTTTTCATTTTTTAAAACAATTTTATTTACTTATTACACCTACATGCTTGGATCCTATTGTAATAGTTTTTCAACAGAACCTTAATTTATTAATTTATATATTCGTGTGAAATTTGAGCGCAATCGAATAATTATTTCCTTATAAAAATCCGATATTTTTTTCAATTTTTCTTTTTTTTTTAATTACGATTAATTAAAAAAAAGTTAAATTTAAGTTTATTTTTTATTTAAATTTACTTTAATTTAAAAAAATCTTGAACTTAGTAAATTTTTTCACAGAACAACTAGAAAATCCGCATAACACATGGCAAGCTCAATGCCGCAATACGCTCACCAACAACGCCGGCGGACTTTAAGACCGTTTTCCTAGTAATAATGTGCATCTTTGTTTGTGTTTTTAAACTATGTATAATATGCCTTTATAATATAAATTTTGAAGCTGAATCACATTAGCGAATTAACGTTGGGGGGTACTTTTTCATGCATGTCTAAGGCGTCTTCCTTTTACCCAATGTATGTTTCAATTAATAGTTGTGGTATGAGAAACTATATAATTTGTATACTGAAGTAAAATCCAGGAAATGTACAAAATAATAGAAAACACATAATATATACTAAAAGAAAGAAACCATTCAGGAATTTATAACAATACGGATGCAATAATTTTTAAATTGTGCAGAAACGTACTAGTTTCGAACGAATAACAATTTTGTTTAAGTAAGGATTCGCCAATGAATAAATAATAATGACAATAAACGTGAATTTATACCTAGTGTAAAATCACAAAGGTATAATGTGTAATGTGTAATGGTTCATTAAAGATTTTCATGATAATTTTTAAACATCATAAAATAAGAAAGAAAGATGGCATACCCGGCACCTCCAACAAATTGTTAAACCAATAAAATAAAAAACGCGTTTCTCGGAAACAAAGACACATTTCCTACTTAGGGGGAAATGGGGTAATTTTAATATAACAGTGTCAGCAAGTTACGTGATCCAAAAAGGATTAAAAACAAGTATTTTTACTAGTTCACTAATGCCATTAGCCTATGTACTTAATGCTGTAATGTTGGTTATGTTACGCCATATTTGGTGTTGTACTCTCTGGAGTTTAATAACAGCTTAATTAGTCAAACACGAAATTTGTAGCTGTTCATTTTATGAGAATAAGCATACATTTTCACCAGGAAGTAATTTAATTTTGTCCGTCTGTTAAAATGGAATTTAATTTCTAAATTTTATGCCGTTATAGGTAGCCTAAGTATAACAGATTAGAATAGGTCTATGAACAACAGTCAAAGTAAATTTTTTATTGTTGCGAATAATAAGGCGTTTGAAGGGATTCAAAGATTTTTATTTGAGTAGCCACGATAACAATAAATTATATGCCAAAAAGGAAATAAAATACATTAAGGGTAACACTTTTTTAATATTGAAGGCATTATGGGCCAGAATAATTTATATTTAAATGTATCTAGAAGTAATCTAGTCATCAAGTACTCAGTCATTACTTCACCAACAGTTAAATCGTAAACTTTTATCGCCAATGGTTATTCAAAGTTCTCAATCTCGCCCTCGCATCTCAAACAACCCCGGTCGTAAACGTCTCGTATTTCACCGTCCAAGTCAACTCTGATCAATCTGCTGGTTTCTGTGACGTCACTCAGGGATTCACGACTGAAAGCATCGAAGTGAAGTGGCCGTCTTCCATTGTGTGGCGGGGCCGGGTTGAAGGCCTCTGACAGCGAGATGTCAGGTTTCCTTCTGACACAAAGATGTGCGATCAACGGATCAAGCAATGCTCAGGTTCGACAATATTGATATTTTTGTTCTTAAAAACCCTCTTTTTGTCAGTGTTTTACATGGTGTACTCCCACATTTCAAAGCTACACAATTGAATCAGTTAGTTTTTTCATAGGTACTTTTAACCCGAGTCAAAGCTGCTTGTCTTTTGTTCGTATTGCCAGAATTTATCCCCACTCAATTCTTATAAAAATAGGATTTTTAATGTTATACATCAAATTGTGTATAAAAATACAGAAGTACACAAATTCCGGGATGTCCCGATACTTTGTTTGTCTGTCAGTAGATTCTCTGAACATGTAGGCCTACACAAGAATTAAAAAATTAAAACTTTAATGTCATTTGGAATCCAAAATCATCATTCCTTTCCAACTAAAATAAAACAATAGAAAAATTAATAAATTCTTTCAAAAAAATCACATAGAAATTGTTATGGTAGAACGCATACTTTTGGGTGACTGCTTGTCCTATAAGGGTTAAAAACGTTTCCATTATATGCCCTTATGCTATTAGCGACGATGAGTGGTGATAGATTACATAAAGAAAGTTTAAAAACAACCCCATGCCTATGAAAAACAATAACAAACGAATTGTTATATTAGAACGCATAATTTTGGTGACTGCTTTGTCCTATAAGGGGTTAGTTTCCATTATATGCTCTTATGAATTAGAGACGATGAGTGGTGATAGATGACGTGAAAGGACAGTTTAAACAAAACCCATGCCTATGAAAAAAGCACAAATAGAAATTGTTATGGTAGAACGCATAATTTTGGGTACTGCTTGTCCTATAAGGGTTTTAACGTTTCCATTATATGCTCTGTATGCTATTATACAGACGATGAGTGGTGATAGATGACGATGAAAGGACAGTTTAAACAAACCCATGCCTAATGCGGGACTCGAACCCACGTCCTCGCAGACGCGTCGGACCAGCGCCCTAATCGTTTGCCACCCTAGTTGCCAACGCGGACGGCAATGTAAACGACTCTCACAGAATTATCACTGCAATTTACATGTACTAATAATGTACTGTTTATATTAGGAAGTTATTACTTAAAATATGACTGGTAAGGGAAAATTTAAAAGATTGTGCAGGTGCACATAATATGAATGCCCAAAATTTGTGGATGGTTAAAGCAGCTACCCCTCATGGTTAGGATCACCAAACACATTCTATATTTAATTCTTATTAAATGACGAAGTCAACAAAAACACAAGTCGGTTGGATGTTGAGTTCAGTTTTTATCATAAGAAGTGACACGCTCGCAGAGGGACGGACAAATAAGTGATGAATGAAGGAGAAGAAGCTAAAACGCATCTGTTAATATTTTGGGTTGAATACTATGCAATTTTGGGATTTTTATTCATTCGTAAGCTGACGGAACTGTTGATTTAAAAAAAAATCTAAACGTCAGGTCTGTAAACTACTATGATTTAGAGTGTTAGGGCCGCATGCACAACCGTCACTAACAGCTTAAAAATATCGATAGGGAAACGAACATTCGCTCAAAGCCACAACATTTTTTTCATTTTGTAGTAAGGGCGTGCGAAAGTTCGATGTCTTGCAGACACTTTGAGAGAGTTCTGTGGTCCTAGGACGCAAAGCGAGGTCTGGCGTGACGGGCGCTCAACAAAGGCGGTGGGAACCGAGGGCAGGGAGATACATTCTTAGAAGGCTGTGAGTCTGAGAAAGAATGTCGTTAGAGAGCTTCATGATTGCAAAGAATTACTGTCATTACGAGCGAGAGATTGAAGAGAGAGAGAGAGAGAGAGAGAGAGAGAGAGAGAGAGGAGGGTTTGGATAGAGTGGGATAGTGGGGAGGTGGGAGAGAGGGAGAGAGAGAGAGGCAGAGAGGCAGAGAGGCAGAGAGGCAGAGAAGGAGTGAGAGAGTGAGAGAGAGGAGAGTGAATGAGTGGAGAGAGTGAATGAGAGAGAGAGAGTGAATGAGAGAGAGAGAGTGAAGAGAGAGAGAGAACGAGAGAGAGAGAGAGAGAGAGAGAGAGAGAGAGAGCTGACGAGCGCGGGTTAACGACTCGAGAGGAGAAAGAAGACAATGCCAGAGTGGTTCCCTAGTAAACTTGTGATTTAACGAGCCCCCACAGCGCGAACAACAAATTGGAAATGTAAAATGGGAACGAATTTATTATTCTTCAACGGTTTTCAGAAGAGACCGAATTCAATTGCGGTCGTTGCGTCTGACAAATCTTCCGAACATCATTCAAATAGAAACGTCAGAAACCAAATAAAACTGAACGCGATTTAACGATTCGAAGGAGCTTAATCGATTTATTTCAACGTTATATTTTATTTACCTTTTTGGATGAGCGTAGCGAGCGTAGCGAGCGAAGCGAGATATTCCATTTCCGACAACTGATGAAAAAAATCCGGATTTTTTTTTTTTTTTTTTTTCTTCTGTATTTTTGTCTGTCCTGTTAACACGATTCCGTCTAAACCGATACTCCGATTGCGATGAACATTTTATGGAGGCCTATCGAAAATCTCTGAACTAAGAACTGCAACGTTTTTTGAGCGCATCGAAAAATTATTTTCTCAGAAATCGCAATTTTACGATTTTTTTCGGATTTTTCAAAAATTTCTTCGACTTATAACTCCTCATGCTTTACCGATTGTAATGATTTTTTCACCAGAACCTTAATTTTATGAATTGATAGATTCGTGTGAAATTTGAGCGTAATCAAATAATTATTTCTCATAGAAATCGCAATTTTTACGATTTTTTAATTTCTTCTGCTTATAACACTACATGCTTTATCCATTATATGATTTTTTCACAGAACTTAATTTTAAGAATTAATATAGTCGTGTAAATTTGTGCGTAGTCGAATAATTATTCTTTATGAAATTTCAATATTACGATTTTTTTTCCTTTTTTTAAAATTACGAGTAATTAAAAAAAAATAAGTAATTTTTCATTTAATTTTGATTAATTAAAAAATGTCAACAAGTTCTGATTTTTTTCACAGAACAACAGAAAATCCGCAACACAATGGCAGCTCATTCACCAATTACGCTCATCAACAACGCGGGCGGGACTTAAGCGTTTTTCCTAGTATAGAACCATTAAGTTTTCAAAACACACAGCCTTTATCCGTACTCCTTTGATTTAATTTGATCAAACAAACCGATCCTTTGTGGTTAAAGTGAGTGACTTTTGACAAGTCGCTTGCCACGACAATTAATTAAATATAATGGGTATAACGCAAACAACCCTTTCCTCAACATTAAATTTAAAGCGAAGAGGGAGAAAAAGATGTTGGGATATAATCAGTTGACTTGGAAATGTGAATTTAATGAGTTACAATAAGAGAAGTTTTAAATCTAGGTCGCTTCGCCAACGTTTTTTAATAGTTTAGTTGATGGACGAACGAATTTGGTGTATTGCTACATTTTTATGTTTTGAGTTGTAGTTCTTGTTGCCATTGATAATACTAGGAAAACGCTTAATCCCGCCGCGTTGTTGGATGAGCGTAATTGGTGAATTGAGCTGCCATGTGTTTTGGCGGATTTATGTTTTCTGTGAAAAAATCAGAACTTGTTGAATTTTTTTTAACATTAAATCAAATTAAATAAAAATTACTTTTTTTTTATTAATCGTAATTTTAAAAAAGGAAAAAAATTCGTAATATGAACATTTTCATAAGAAATAATTATCATTGCGCACAATTTACACTATAATTAATTCTTAAATTAGGTTCTGTGAAAAAACTTTATAACGAATAAAGCATTTATGTGTTAAAAGGCAGAAGAAATTTAAAAAATCGTAAAATTGCGATTTTATGAGAAATAATTATTTGATTACGCTCAAGATTTCACACGAATATATCAATTCCCTAAAATTAATGTTCTGTGGAAAAAAATCATTTCAATCTGATAAAGCTGTAGGAGTTAATAAGCCCTAAGAAATTTTCTAAAAATTCGAAAAAAATCGTAAAATTGCGATTTCATGAGAAATAATTTTTCGATTGCGCTCAAAAACGTGGCAGTTCTTATTTTCAGAGATTTCGAAGGCCTCCATAAAATTTCATCGCATCGAGTATCGGTTAGCCGAAGAGGTGTTAACAGACAGACAAAATACGAAAGAAAAAAAAAAAAAAAAAAAAACAAAAAAACATTCCGATTTTTTTCTCCATGTCGTGAATGGAATCTCGCTTCGCTCGCTACGCTCGCTACGCTCATCCAATAACATTTGTTTGTCCTTTTCCAGAGCACAATTACCGATAATTTTTGTGAAAGTCAAAGGAAAAATGGCTGAAAGTGTTGAATAAAAAGAAACGAGGACATAAGTGTGTTAAACAATAAAAAATTATGCTCAAGATTAAGCCTCACTTGGTTTCCAAATTTGCCATGTAATCGCCAAAGGGACTATTGTCCAATGAGGTATGATAATGTAAAGGAACAGTCATGATCGCCGTCAAACCAAAGCACTTTGACGACAATGGGGGTGGCGCAAAGCCTCGAACCAAGCAGGTCGTCGGTATTTATTAGAGCTCAATTGTCAAGCTATGAACATTCTAAAACAAACAAAACGGCAGCACATCAACAAAAATTAAATTCACTCTTTAGTATTCAATGCTCTATTGAAACAAAGTTTTTATCAATGTTTCAAGTATAATATCATCCTGTTTTCAGTGCCGTCGATGGTAAGTCCGCCATATTGGTCCCATCACCAACGAGAAGACGTATCTGCGAAAAACTCTATGTTTTTAGTAGCCGGCCATATTGGTCAGCACCACGAGAAGCAGCAATACCTGCGAAACTCGAATCGAGAGGGCCGTTCAAACGCCTGACGTTCATTTGTACAGCCACAGATAGCGCATGCTGTCTCCTTACATTATTCATGCCTTCCTTGCTAGTGTCCGCGTCCTATTTTTTAATTCCCTCTTTTTTATTCAAATTCCTCTTTTATATCAACTTACTTTTAAACATTTGTTCCTTTGCATTTGAAATATCGGTAAGAGAGCTTCTGGCATAGCCTTTAATAGATTACAGGTTAAATCTCTTTAGATGTTGCAAACATGTTTTTTAATTATCATGGTTATTTTATTGTCTATTTGCACGGGTAATGCATTCCACTAGTGCACATAATAATAAAGGAGGAGGGGAAACCCGTACCGCACCTAGCCTACGCCCTTTCGAAAAGTACCAAAGGGATCAACGGCTTTACGTCCCCATCCGAAGAACGGTGTAACCTTGATGTGTCCTCCCTAACACGGCTGCCGATCGACGTCAGAAGAGAACGAAGCCGTTACACTGCTCTAGAACGCCTCCATCTGCTCTAACCAGCGTATACGTGAGTTTCAGGGCAAAGCGTTCACAGCCACTCTACCCCTACCAGGCCCGAAGGCTGCTTAACTTCGGTGTTCTAGTGGGAACCGGCTAAGCGAACCAAAAGCGGCTAAACCGCTAAACGACAAGATCCGTCCACAATACAAATTAAGGAAAAACGGCGAGCTTCTCACACGACGGATTTTAAGTTGTCATTTTTCCTTTGACACGAATCAACCAAAAAGATAACTACAAGTGCGATTTATGAGAAGTATTACTTTTATATCTACTCAAAATCCTCTACAGGTCTAAGTATTACAGATTGTGAAGGCTTCCCCTGTAGGCATTAATAAACAAGAAGAGTGGTTAATTAATGTTTAACCGAAATCAAAATAAAAAGAATATTAGTTGTGCCATAAGTGTAAAATTAAGATGAGTAAACAAACAATAAAACACCCAATTGTGAAATGAAAAGAACAAGGGCGTGAGAGACAGGCTAGGAGACCTTTGAGATCACATATTTACCTTAATACTGTGAAGGCAATTAAGATGAAAAACAATTAAATAACACATGAATGAAATAACAGAAAGACAAAGAATTGAGAAGAAGAAAGCAGAGAGAGAGAAATAATTGGGAGGTGTTAAATACACAGTGGTGTCTGAGGACAGAATATATTTATAGTACTATGAAAGATTTATATTATTTTTGTTTGTTTTGTTTAAACGAAACCATCAAGAAATGATTATAAGGATGACAGCAATGCACTTAAATGCAAAAACATTTAATAAAGAGAGAATTCAAGTGAATATAGAGAGGAGATTTTGGTAGGGAGGTGTTTCTGGAAGGATTTCTATGATAATGTGTAGATAACAACAACAATTCACTAAAATGCAGAACAAAGAAAGAAAGACTGTGTGAGAGGAGATTTGACTTGTCCTTTTATTGATTGGGATTAAGGACTTATTATTGGGCCTTCTCTTCCATTTTAAAATTGATCAATTGAATATACATAACCAGGTGATGTTATCTAGATTATACTAATTACGCAAGTGTGGGTACAAGTAGTAAACTAAATGATTTTTTTCTGTCGAAAGAGCGAGAACGAGAGAGAGGAGAGAGAGATGGACGCACCTAACGAAAACCAAGTTTACTTTATAAAGTGGTAAGATTTTGTGACTCCCTAAATTCCCCATCGCATCGCGTCCCCTTATCTTCGATTGGCCCGCTCAAGCCAACCGAATTCGCGCCCTCGGCTTGAGATACAAGCCTCATTGTTGTTTTCACTCGTTGCTTGGCCTAAAGATAAGACTCACAGAGCTTGTGGAACGCGTCCGAGACTAAGGGGTCATCCGGAAACAGCCCGACCGACTCGGGACCGGAACACCCGACCGACTTGTCAGGATGACGTATTGAAAAATCGAACAGGGCGGATGCTATAGATCGATAGTTATGGAGGGTGAATTTTATGCGGGAGTCAGGGAGTGGGTTAGGCCATCTGTCAGTTACTTTCGTCGGATTTAAAGAGTTATATCAATTCTTGCTTCACAATTAGTCGAGCAGCTTTTCTGTCCCTGTTTTTTAGATCGTCCTAAAAACATTTTTTTTTTCAACTTCTATTCTTAATTCTTTTTTTTATTTCTCTTTCGTGAGTTTTAATTTGTTTTCGTTTTCAAAAGTCTTAATTTATATTAATTTTTATTTTAATTCATTCATTTCACATTTGATTTTATATTATAAGAAAACGTTATTTCATAATGCATTGTTATAAGTATTATTTCAAAATTTGCGTAACTTAAGTCATAATTTAAATGCTTTTGTTGTGTAAAAATATTTCCTATATTGCTATAATAATGAAGACTATAAACTATAGCTTTTGTTTTATTAAAGCACACGTCATGGTCAACATGGTTCGGAGGTTAAAACACGAGGACCGAGAGAGTTTATACAATTTATTTTAGCGCTGACCACTTAACCAACCACATGATTCGAGCTAACGAAAAATGAACAAAATGAATTTAATGTATTATTTTAATATTAATTACCTGTGTTCCTATATAAAGTTATGAAACATATGGCCAAATGTTGAGAAATTAATAGAGCTAAAACTAAAGTTTATTTGTTCGAGGTGTGTCCTTTTTTCTTAAAATTTACGTAAAAATTGCGCCAAAAATTCGCAGTTACGTACGTACATACTCTGTGCTTATGTATATGTTTTTTTTATTACGGCTATCTTGTTCGATTAAAACCTGATTTAGGGCGAAGGACAACTAAATAAATCTTATTACATAAATGCAAGACCAACAATGAACTAAAGTAAAGTTTGACTCGTAATACTACAACAACAATGTTTCACAAACATCAATTTTGATAATACAAATTCAAATGGAGACTAAGAAATTAATGATTGAACTAATATAAAAAATATTTTAAAGATCAATACATTTTGTGATTAATGCTTATTAGAAAAACTAAAAAAACATGCTGAAGATTTTGTATTCACTATAATTGGCATCTGCATGCCAGGGGTCTTGTTCGCTCCTTTTGGACGTGGTTCATTGGAAATGAGGAAATAACATAAAAAGATAGAAACAAAATATATATTATATATTATAAAGCACAATCAGTTGATGATTTTGTATTTATTATCCCTTCAAGAAATTCTAAAAAGATTTAGTGTGAAGATATTTATTTTTATAATATCATTCAGAACACGATATCACGCATTTGTACCGGTTTTCGCAATCATTTTTGCTCAAAAGTTGTGTTTAAGAAGATAACTTGTACTCACTTTAGTAAGGCAGTGGAACCTACACACGGCCATGATCTGGCATCACTTTTTAATTTGCTTTGTACTAGATGTTTGAGCGCATTAAATCAAAACAGTTGCACCCGTTCATTGCAACACCATCACTGATTAGTCCTGCCTTACCACCACTAACAATCAAAGCACTATACACAACTAATTCTGTTGCAATTCACTGGATGTATTCAAGTTATTTTAGTTGAATACCATGCTTTAGCTCATAATCACCCTACTGCATTAGTGTGTTGCCAGGTTAAACCATCATCTATTTTAATGATCTATCGATAATTTGTTATTGAGAGCTGGAAATGCCTGCTTGTTAAAGACGCCGCACCAAGCCGGCGGTCAGCTAGTAAACTCAGGTATGTCTAAAGAAGCCACGCCTTCAAAATCACTTTATGGATGTTCGTTGCTCCTCTTACTTTTGGCTTCTTCTACTGACTACTAAGTTAAAAACCCTTTCACCTCGTGAAGTGATCTCTTTTAAAGCTAAGCAATTATAATATGACGAATATTACATTTCAAAAAACATAATAATAAATAAAGAGATTAGTTTCGTGTTTTGAAAATAGATGCTATAAGTACTGTTTTTTACTTTAAAACTTATAGGGTTTTCCAGTACTATTTTATTTTCATATTATCTTTAATTTGGTTTATTACACATTTATATTCGTTTGATTTATTAATTTAACCTTTGATGACATAATTTCAAAATAAAATAAGTAAAAAAACCTTCATATCCAAGTTTTTGAAGTTAAACCAAAAAAGATGCAACAACCGCTATAAAAATGACACTTGAAAAATGCTATGACACAGCTCTATAGTTGTTTACTCAACTTTACCAAGCTTGCTAAAGGTAAAGTTTGGCTGTTTAGGGGCAAGTTTTTGTATGCTTTGGATAACAAGTCTTAACATTCGGTGGCAGGTGGAACTATTTATGTACTAATAGTATCACTATTAGTGTCCTTTTTCTTTTAGTCGGTCCATCCGAGTCTCAGTCATAAACGATGAAAAACGATCTCGACGTCCGATAATCAGCGGTCCTTTTTTGTGACATTGCCTTTCAACAAGAATACACAAATGTTTTTTGGGGTGGACCCTTGAAGTCAGGGATGCGGAAACCGTCATTTTTTCAAAATGAGGATTTTCCATTACTCAGCGCCCCCCACCAAAAGATGAGCAAACATGATAAAATTTGATGTGTGTGGTTTATTCTTTGTCAATCTGGTGCTCTCCCGTCTGGGCCCGGGGTAGAATTTGGTCCCAGAGCATGGCTCTTCTAATCGTCAAAGGCGAGTAAGAATGAAGTCCATCTCGCAAACATCAGCTAGTAAGATAAAGTGAATATTTTTACTCCCTGAACTAAAGGCGAGCACTGGCAATCAGGGGGGGGGGGGTCGTCGGGGACGCCCTCTCATCCCTTGACGACATGATTAACACGAACGATGACAAAGACCGATGACGACCACGACGTGATAGTCCCCTTTCCTCCTCCTTCCTTTGACCACCCTCCTGGGGCCCGGTGTAGAATTGTCCGAGCATGGCTCTGCAATCGGCAAAGGCGAGGAAAGAGATAAGTCCTCTCAAAAACAATCACTAAAGTAAGTCCCCCCCCCTCCCCTTGACGGACTTGCCCACGACGAAAGACCAAATGACAACAAGAACGCATGACAAAGACTAATGATGACCACTACATAAGAATCATCTTCCCTCCCTCACCCGTGGTTAATTCCAACCAGCATGGACTTTCTCCCACATCCCTAGGCTAGATTGGTTTACGGTTTGATCGCACCCTTAATTCAAGATAAACTTTCAATCAGTCCTGTTGATTTAGAGTAGCTTTGAGTACGCCGCACTCGTGCTAATTTCATGATAATTATCGTCGTATTGGTTTTCTATCGGTGGATCGGGTGCAAATGCAAGTAATGAAATGTTTGTTGATTAGGGAAGTAGGTGTATTGGTTTCGGTTTTGTTTGTTTGCGTTGCACGAGGTGGAGTGAAGAGTGACGCATTATTACAGGCTGGTGTGCTCGGGTTGCTAGTTAGGAGGCGAATGAGTGGGGTAATACATTGATCGGAGTTACCACTCTGAAACGTTAAAACGCGTTTATAGGGCGGTCCTAGTTTTTCTGCGATGGTATGAATTGGTATTGCTATTCGAGACGATGAGTGGTGATAGGTGAGGTTGTGATAGAAAGGAGGAGGGAAAACCCGGTACGGGCACGTAGCCTACTCCTTTCGAAAAGTACCAATGTGGGACGCAACGGCTTAAACGTCCCATCCGAAAGGACGGTTTTGATTGATTGATTGGTATTGCTTTGTAACGTCTCATATTTATGCACTTTGAGCTATCGAGACCGATGAGTTTGATAGATGAGATGAAGTATGAAGAAAAGGGGGAGGGGAAACCATACTGGCACGTACCTACTTCCTTTCGAATCGTACCAAGGGGACCACGGCTTTACGTCTCATCCGAAAGACGGTTGTAACCTGGACAGTCCATATAGGGTTCTTCCACACTACCCGGACTGCCGAGCAGACGTCGAGGAGAACGAGCCTTTACACTAGCTCTCATTGGCTCCAACCAGCGGTATGAATAACGTGTGGCCTCATGCAAAGCGGTCACCTTCTCTACCCCTGACCTCACCCGAGCGGCTTACCTTCGGTGTTCGATGGGACACGGCTAAGCGCCCTCGGGCTAAACCGCTTGCTTGTTTTTCTGACGGTCATGTAGTTTATCGAAAGATTTCAGAATATAAAAAAACAATGTATATTTGTCTAATGTAATTAATCGGGAAACAATCCCCTAAATGCGTAACTTATTTAGGTATTATACTCGTTAATAATATTCAGGTTGGCCAAATCAATGCAGCAGTACTGTTCCAATCTATTCAATCTACAATGCACCAACAATCCAGATTTTATGAAGTTAACCGTCTCGGTAGCTAAGGGCAGGGTGGCAATTACGACTTTGCAGAGGGGGGGATGGTGTTTAGAACAGCATTTTCGGTGGCAAACCGGGGTCTGGGGCGAAGCCCCATCCACCGGAAGCAAATTTTTTGGGGTATTCTTGCCCTTGAGATGGCCTTAAAAGCGATTCTGAGGAAAATATTGGGGGGGTATTATTTGCTCTCAAGATGGCTTAGAAGCGATGTGATAAAAATTTTTTGGGTCAATTATTGCCCTCGCGATTGCCTCAGAAGTGATCTGAGGGATAAAAATTTGGGGGTTTTATTGCCCTCAGAGGTATTATAAGCGATCTGAGGTATTATTTTTGAAAAGAATAATGTGTAAATTGACGCATTATTTTTTAACATTGCGATATAAGTCCCCTTGATATGTTATGAGATGATATGGGAATCAAGAGGTGGGGATTTAACCCATCCCCGGCAAGGATACCTTTCAGTTTAAACAGAGCCAAGGGATGAAATTACCAGAGGGGGGGAAATCCCCCCATCCCCCCCGTCAATTCGCACCCCTCTAAGGGTAAAGCACTCGACCGTCAATTGTGGTCCCGTGGCTCGATAACCTACTGAGATGGATTTTAAATTAATGATTGATTTTTCACGTATTTCTTAATAAACAAAACCGTGTTTATAGTTAAGTCTTAAAATGGTTTATAACCTATATTTTCCGGTCGAATGTTCTGAAGTTGTGAAATTGAAAATATCGAATTTAAAAAAATGAAGTTTACTGTGAATAAAACATCTGAAATTTGAAATGACGACCACAAATTCTTTCATCTATGCCTCGCATTTAAAACCATAAAAGTTTCAGCAATAATTAATGTGTTTTTCTTCAATTAGTGTGGGGGGCTCATTTAAAATAAAAATGTTGGATGTTTTTGACATTCAATTACTCACGTTAGGATTATTATGATAAGACTAAAAAAAACATCCCCTACGTTTAAAATGCTGTTATACAATTCGAGATGATCTAAATATAGCGTTCTGTTTAACTTTGCTGGTACCAGCACTCAGCCTGGCTACGTTTAACGGACAGACCGAGCTAATATTTAATAAACTATACCTTTAGAAAACAAGGACCTTGTCTGGGTGCACTTGGTTTTCCAAAATTTGCATGTATGGCCAAAAGGGAGCTATGTCCAAGGAGGTATGAATAATGTAAGGAGACAGCATGTCGCCGTCAAAACCATAGCCACTTTGAACGACAATGGTGGTGCGCGAAAGCCTCGAACCCAAAGCAAGGTCGTCGGTATTATTAGAGCTCATTGTCAAAGCTATGAACATTCTAAAACAAACAAAAACGCAGCACATCAACAAAAATTAAATTACAACACTAAAAAAATCAATAACAAATAGAAACAAAAGTTTTATCAATGTTTCAAGTATAATATCAGCTGTTTCAGTGCCGTCGATGGTAGTCGCCATATTGGTCAGCACCAACGAGAAGAAGTAAATACTGCGAAAAACTCTATGTTTTAGTAGCCGCCATATTGGTCAGCACCAACGAGAAGCAGCAAATACTGCGAAAAACTCGATCAGAGACGTTCAAAACGGCCACGTTCATTTGTACAGCCACAGATAGCGCATGCTGTCTCCTTACATTATTCATACCTCCTTGCTATTGTCCCGTCCTATTTTTTTAATTCCCTCTTTTTTATTCAAGTTCCTCTTTTATTTAACTTACTTTTAGACATTTTCCTTTGGCATTTGAAATATCGGTAAGAGAGCTCTGGCATAGCCTTTAATAGATTCAAAATTATTGGTTAACATCTCTCAAGATGTTGCAAACATGCTTTTTAATTATTTTTGTTATTTTATTGTCTATTTGCAACGGGTAATGCATTCCACTAGTGCACATAATAGAGCAAGGAGGAGGGGAAACCCGGTACCGGCACGTAGCCTACTTCTTTCGAAAAGTACCAAAGGGATCAATCGGCTTTACGTCCCATCCGAAAGGACGGTGTAACCTTGACAGCCCTCCACTAACCCGGACTGCCGAGCAGACGTCGAGGAGAACGAAGCCGTTACACTAGCTCTCGAACCCTCCGTCTGCTCTAACCAGCGGTATACGTGAGTTTCAGGGCAAAGCGTTCACCCACTCTACCCCTGACCAGGCCCGAGGCTGCTTAACTTCGGTGTTCGAGTGGGAACCGGCTAAGCGACCGCGGCTAAACCGCTAAACGACAGATCCGTTCACAATACAAAATTAAGGGAAACGGCGAGTTTCTCACAACGACGAGATTTTAAGTTGTCATTTTCTTTGACAACGAAATCCACCAAAAAAGATAACTACAAGTGCGATTTTATGAGAAGTATTACTTTTATGCTACTCAAAATCTCTACAGGTCTAGTATTACAGATAGTAAAGCTTCCCTGTAGGCATTTATTTCACAAGAAGAGAGGTAATTAATGTTAAACGAAATCAATATAAAAAGGAATATTATTTGTGCCAGAGTGTAATTAAGATGGTAAACAAACAATAAAACACCCAGATAGTGAAATGAAAAGAAGAAGTGCGTGAGAGACAGGCTAGGACCTTTGAGATCACATATTTACTTAATAATGTGAAGGCAATTAAGATGAAAACAATTAAATAACAACATGAATGAAATAACAGAAAGACAAAGACATTGAGAGAGAAAGAAAGAGAGAGAGAAAAATAATTGGGAGGTGTTAAATACACAGTGGTGTCTGAGGACAGAATATATTTATAGTACTATGAAAAGATAATATTATTTTTGTTTGTTTTGTTTAAAACGAAAACCATCAAGAAATGATATAAGATGACAGCAATGCACTTAAATGCAAAAACATTGAATAAGAGAGAAATTCAGTGGAATAGAGAGAGAGAATTGGTAGGGAGGTGTCTATGGAAAGGATTTCTATGATAATGTGTAGATAACAAAAACAATTCACTAAAATGCAGAACAAAGAAAAGAAAAACTGTGTGAGAGAGAGAGATTTGACTTGTCTTTACTTCTCTTCCATCCTAAAATATTGATCAATTGAATATACATAACAGGTGATGTTATCTTAGATTATACTAATTACGCAAGTGTGGGTTCAAGTAGTAAACTAAATGATTTTTTTCTGCGAGAAAGAGAGAGAGAGAGAGAGATGGACGACACCTAACGAAACCAAGTTTACTTTATAAAGTGGTAAGATTTATGTGACTCCTCTAAATCCCCATCGCATCGCGTCCCTTATCTTCGATTGGCCGCTCAAGCCAACCAATCGCTGCCCTCGGCTTGAGATACAAGCTCATTGTTGTTTCACGCGTGGCTTGGCTAAAGATAATACCAAGAGCTTTGGAACGCGTCCGAGACTAAGTGGGTCATCCGGAAACACCCGACCGACTCGACCGGAAACACCCGAACCGACTTGTCAGGATGACGTATTGAAATCGAACAGGGAGGAAGCGATAGATCGATGTTATAGGAGGGTGATATTTATGCGGGAGTCAGGAGAGGGGGTTAGGCCATTCTGTCAGTATACTTTCGTCGGGATTTAAAGAGTTATATCAATCTTGCTTCAATTAGTCGAGCTGATTTTCTGTCCCTGATTTTTTTAGATCGTCTTAAAACATTTTTTTTCTACTTCTATCCCTAAATCTTTTCTTTTTCTTTCGTGAGTTTTTCTTTGTTTTCGTTTTCTTCTTAATTTATATTAATTTTATTTTAATTCATTTCATTTCACATTTGAATATATATCATCAGAAAACGTTATTTCATAATGCATTGTTATAATATAATTATTTCAAAATTTGAGTAACTTAAGTTCATAATTTTTAATGCCTTTTGTGTGTAAAAATATTTCCTATGATTGCTATAATAAATGAAGACTATAACTATAGCTTTTGATTTTATAAAGACACATGGTCAACATGGTTAAGTAGGTTAAAAGCACGAGGACCAGAGAGTTATACAATTTATTTAGCGCTGACCAACTTAACCAACCACATGATCGAGCTAACGAAAATGAACAAAATAAATTTAATGTATTATTATTAATATTAATTACCGTTGTTCTATATAACGTTATGAAACATAATGGCAAAAATGTTGAGAATTAATAGAGCTAAAACTAAAGTGTATTTGTTCTAGGTGTGTTCTTTTTCGTAAAATTAACGTGAAAATTGCGCAGTACGTACGTACATACTCTGTGCTTATTGTATAGGTTTTATTTATTTAACGGCTATCTTGTTCAGTTAAAAACTGATTTACGAAGGACAACTAAATAAATCTTATTACATAAATGCAGACCAACAATGAACTAAAGTAAAGTTTGAATTAGTAATACTACAACAACAATGTATTCACAAAACATCAATTTTGATAATAACAAATTCAAAATGGAAACTAAATGAAATTAATTAATGAACCAAATAATAAAAAAATATTTTAAAGAATCAATACATTTGTGTATTAATGCTTATTAAAAAAACTAAAAAAAAAAATGCTGAAATTTTAGTATTTCACTATAAATTGCATCTGCATGCAGGGGTCTTGTTCGGCATCATTTTGGACGTGGTTCATTGAAAATTAGGAAATAAATAAAAAAATAGAAACAAAATATTCATTTTATATTATTATAAAAGCACAATCTGTTGATGATTTATATTTATTAGCCATTCAAAGAAATTCTAAAAGAATTAGGGTGAAGATATTTATTTTTATAATAATCATTCAAGAACATCGATAAAACAGCAATTTGTACGCAGTTTTCGCAATCATTTAGCTCAAAAGTTGTGTTTAAGAAGATAACTTGTACTCACTTTAGTAGGCAGTGGAACTACACACGGCCATGATCTGGCATCCCCTTTTAATTTGTTTGTACTAGATGTTGAGCGCATTAATCAAAACAGTTGCCCCGTTCATTGCAACACCATCACTGATTAGTCCTGCAGTAACCACAAACTAACAATCAGAGCACTATACACAACTACATTCTGTTGCAATTACTGGATGTATTCAAGTATGTTTAATTAAATACCATGCATTTAGCTCAATAATCATCCCTACTGCATTAGTGTGTTGCACAGGTTAAAACCAATCATCTATTTAATGATTCTATCGATAATTTGTATTGAGAGCTGGAAATGCCTGTTTGTTAAGAGCGCCGCAGCCAAGCCGCGGTCAGCTAGTAAACTCAGGTATGTCTACAGCAAGCCACGCTCAAAATCACTTTATGGATGTTAGTTGCTCCTCTTACTTTTGGCTTCTTCTACTGACTACTAAGTCAAAAACCCTTCTACTCGTGAGTGATTCTTTTTAAAGCTGAGCAAATTATAATTATGACGAAATATTACATTTAAAAAAACATAATAATATATTAAGAGATGTAAGTTTTGTGTTTTGCAAATAGATGCTATAAAGTACTTTTTTTACTTTAAACTATATAGGGTTTTCCAGTCTTATTTTATTTTATTTTCCATAGTATCTTTAATTTGTTTATACACATTTATATTCAGTTGATATTAATTTAACCTTGATGAAATAATTTCAAAATAAAAATATGAAAAAACTTCATATCTAAGTTTTTGAAGGTAAACAAAAAAAGATGCTACAAAACGCTATAAAATGACACTTGAAAATGCTATGAACACTAGCTCTATAGTTGTTTACTCAACTTTACCAGGCTTTGCTATGTAAAGTTTGGCTGTTTAGTGCAAGTTTTTGTATGCTTTGGATTAACAAGTCTTAAACATTCGGTGGCAGGTGAACTAATTTATGTACTGATAAGTATCACTATAAGTCTTTTTCTTTAGTCGGTCCATCCGAGTCTCAGGCCTTACGATGAAAAACGATCTCGACGTCCGATAATCATGCGGTCTTTTTGTTGACATTGCCTTTCAACAAGAATGACACAATGTTTTTGGTGACCCTTGGAGTCAAGAAGCGGAACCATCATTTTTCAAAATGAGGATTTCCATACTCAGCGCCCCCTACCAAAGATGGCAAAACATGATAAATTTGATGTGTGTGTTATTCTTTGTCAATCTGGGCCCCCCGTCTGGGCCCGGGATAGAATGTAGCCCAGAGCATGGCTCTGCTAATCGTCAAAGGCGAGGAAAGAGGTTAAGTTCATCTCGCAAACATCAGCTAGTAAGAAAGTGAATATTTTACTCCTAGAAACTAGAGGCGAGCACTGGCAATCGTCGTCGGGGACACCTCTTCATCCCCTTGACGACCATGATTACACGAACGATGACAAAGACGATGACGACCATGACGTGAGAATCCCCCTTTCCTCCCTCTTCCTTTGACCACCCGTCTGGGCCCGGGGTAGAATTTGTCCAGAGCATGGCTCTGCTTATCGTCAAAGGCGAGGAAAGAGATTAAGTCCATCTCGAAAACATCAGCTAAGTAAGTCCCCCTCCCCTTGACGACTTGCCCGACGACGAAGACCAAATGACAACAAGAACGATGACAAAGACGATGATGACCACTTCATAAGAATCCACCCTTCCTTTTCTACCCGTGGTTAATTCCAACCAGCATGGGACTTTTCTCCCCACATGCCCTAGACTAGATTGGTTAACGGTTGACGCACCCTTAATTCAAATAAACTTTCAACAGTCTGTTGATTTAGTAGCTTTGAGTACTCCGCACTCGTGCTAATTTCATGATAATTATCGTCGGATTGGTTTTCTATCGCTGGATCGGGTGCAAATGCAATGTAATGAAATGTTTGTTGATTAGTGAAGTAGGTAGGGGTTAATTGGTATCGGTTGTTTGTTTGCGTTGCACGAGGTGGAGTGAAGAGTGACGCATTATTACAGGCTGGTGAGCTCGGGTTGCTAGTTAGGAGGAGAATAGAGTGGGGTAATACATTGATCGGAGTTACCAACTCTGAAACGTTTAAACGCGTTTATAGGGCGGTGCTGTTTTCTGACGATGGTAATGATTGGTATTGCTATTTGAGACGATGAGTGGTGATAGATGAGGTTGAAGTGTGAATAGAAAGGAGGAGGGAAAACCCGGTACCGGCACGTAGCCTACTCCTTTCGAAAAGTACCAATGGGACCAACGGCTTAACGTTCCATCCGAAAGGACGGTTTGATTGATTGATTGGATATTGCTTAACGTCTCATATTTATGCACTTTGGCTAATCGAGACGATGAGTGGTGATAGATGAGGATGAAGTATGAAGAAAAGGGGGGAGGGGAAACCAAGTACTGGCACGTAGCCTACTCCTTTCGAATAGTACCAAGGGGACCAACGGCTTTACGTCTCATCCGAAAGGACGGTGTAACCTTGACAGTCATATAGGTTCCTCCACTAACCCGGACTGCCGAGCAGACGTCGAGGAGAACGAAGCCGTTACACTAGCTCTCATTGGCTCCAACCAGCGGTATACGTGTGTCTCAGGGCAAAGCGGTCACCCTCTCTACCCCTGACCTCACCCGAGGCTGATTAACTTCGGTGTTCGAGTGGGACACGGCTAAGCGACCTCGGCTAAACCGCTTGCTTGTTTTCTGACGGTCATGTAGTTTATCGACAGATTTCAGAATATAAAAAAAACAATGTATATTTGCTAATGTAATTAATCGGGAAACAATCCCCTAAATGCGTAACTTATTTAGATATTAAAATTGTAAATAATATTCAGTTGGCCAGTTCAAATGCAGCAGTACTGTTCCAATCTATTCAGATCTACAATGCACCAACAATCCAGATGTTATAAAGTTAACCGTCTCGTAGCTTAGGGGCAGGGTGCGAATTAACGACTTTGCAGAGGGGGTACCTATTTTCGTTGGCAAACCGGGGTCTAGGGCGAAGCCCCAGCCGCCGGAGGCGAAATTTTTTGGGGGTATTATTGCCCTTGAGATGGCCTTAGAAGCGATCTGAGGAAAATATTTGGGAGTATTATTGCTCTCAAGATGGCCTTAGAAGCGATGTGATAAAATTTTTTGGGTCATTATTGCCCTCGAGATGGCCTCGGCCTCAGAAGTGATCTGAGGAAAAATTTGGGGGTGTTATTGCCCTCAAGATGGTATTAGAAGCGATCTGAGGTATTATTTTGAAAGGAATATGTGTAAATTGACGCATTATTTATTAACATTGCGAGATAAGTCACTTGATATGTTATGAGATGAGATGGGAATCCAGAGGTGGGGATTTACCCATCCCCGGCAGGGATACCTTTCAGTTAAACAGAGCCAGGGATGAAATTACCAGAGGGGGGGAAATCCCCCCCATCCCCCCCGTCAATTCGCATCCTGCAAAGGGGTAAAGCACTCGACCGGCAATTGGGGACCCGGGGTTCGATACCCTACTGAGATGAATTTTAAATTAATGATTGATTTTTTACGTATTTCTTTAATAAACAAAACAGTGTTTATAGTTAAGTCTTAAAATGGTTTATAACCTATATTTACGGTCGATGTTCTGAAGTTGTGAAATTGAAAAAATCGAATTTAAAAAAAAATGAAGTTTTAACTGTGAATAAAAACATCTGAAATTTTGAAATGACGACCACATTCTTTCATCTATTCCATACGCATTTAAAACCATAAAAAGTTTTAGCAATAATTAATGTGTTTTTCTTCAATTAGTGTGGGGGCTAATTTAAATAAAAATGTTGGATGTTTTTTGAACATTCAATTAATCACGTTAGGATTATTATGGTAAGACTAAAAAAAACACCACTACGTTTAAAATGCTGTTATACATTCGAGATGAGCTAAATATAGCGTTCTGTTTAACTTTGCTGTACCAGCACTCAGCCTGGCTACGTAACGGACAGACCGAGCTTAATATTTAATAAACTACCTTTAGAAAACAAGGACATTGTATGGGTGGACCACTTTGTTGCCTTGGCGCAAACATTGAATGCATTATTCTAAAAACGAATGTAAATAGTGGGTTGTTGGATGAAGTAGAAGGAAGTTAGAAATTAGTTATAATAAATGTATTTTTTTTTAATTGTGAGGGTAATGTGCACACTTGTGAGAGAAAAAAACAGATAATTAAAACTTTTTTCTCACTTTCTTTCCCGTGTAGAGGCAAAATAAAACAAAGTGTTGTAAGTGAAGAAAAAATAAAGCTCTCCGAAATTTTGGGTGAAAATTTAACAAGAAGCTTACGGGCCATGCTACGTTACTGGTTCCTTCATTTGCGCCATACATCTTTGCAACATTCAAATTGAAGAACGGACTTAAGGCTATTCCACCGCGTTTTTCTATTTTCCAAAATATGCTACTAAGTTAAAATATAGTGAATGGCTTTGAAACATGGCAATTTTAGAAAATCAAAAATATTTTTTCCAAATTTTTCTGATCCGGTACACGGCCAATATAGCCACCTCAAAATAATTTCAAACTTCAATTTGCCAGGGCACACCATTCAACGTACGGTGTTGTGCTTTTGTGACATTAATTTTTAACTGTTTTTCTATGGACTGACTGAGAGAAAACAGATTTATTTTAACAATTGTCTTTCCAGCGAATTTTTTCGTTTGGCGGTATTTTTTACCGATTTGTACCGCCAAACGAAAAAATTCGCAGGAAAGACAATTGTTAAAATAAATCTGTTTTCTCTCAGTCAGTCCAAAGAAAAAAGTTGAAAATTTATGTCACAAAAGCACAACACCCTACGTTGAATGGTGTGCCCTGGCGAATTGAAGTTTGAAATTATTTTGAGGTGGCTATATTGGCCTTGTACCGGATCAGAAAAATTTGGAAAAAATATTTTTGATTTTCTAAAATAGCCATGTTTCAAAGCCATTCACTATATTTTGACTTAGTAGCATATTTTGGAAAATAGAAAACGCGGTGGAATAGAGGGCAGGCAAACAGGAAAAACAGGAAAATTGTATATTTGTATATTTGACTTAGGCCTCACCTATCACTTGTATATATGTTCTCTGTGACTAATTGTCAATTTATATTCAACACTACTTTAGTACCTATTATTTTATTACATAATATTTTGTTGCAGACAAGCACAAGGAATTTTATAATCCTGTTTAAAACCTATATGTTTGTTTTTGTTTGTAATTTTTCGTTAGTAGATTGTATAATTAATCAACTTGACGACGCCTATATTTGTATTTTGTACCAATCAACAGGTTATAAACTTTACTTTAATTTACTTTACTTTTTATTAAGGCCTAAATTGGAATACATTGCTACTCAAACAATTATAGGAACATATAATGAATATAAGACAGTACACAATTATTATGTGTTTCGATCCTAGGACGGATCCATAGCCAGCACAATGTAAAATGGCCTATGGCTGTATTTGTGTCCTGTTAAATAAATAAATAAATTAACCATTACATTTAGTTAATGGAATAAGATAAAGATCATAAATAAAGGCATCACTCAAAACTGGACAAGGTATAGGTCTTAAAGGGGAATTTACCAGCTAAACTCAAAAAATATAATTCATTCAGGCTAACTAGCAATGAATTTAGAAAGGAACAGAAAAATTATTGGGTCCACCATAGCCCCCAAAAAAAATTGTCAAACTCGATGAATTTTGAGCTATCATCGGTAAATATCTCTCATAAGAAATAACATGGGGACAATCATAATGCCCCGTGACCTTAGAGGATTTTGATCCAAAGTATTTTGGCCATTATGGACGTACTCGTCAGCCTTTCCTGTAAATCCGCTATATTTTGTTTTCTAATTTGGGCAAGTGGTTCAGTCAAAATATGCTGATTACCAATAAGGGTGTGATTTTGGAATGTATATTTTTGCGTGTTTGAGTGTATATTTGAGCACAGTTTCAAGACACGATGTTGTAAAGGTCCATTTTAGATTGGTCTGATGCTTTAGAATGTGGAACAACACAGAAGCAGGTTAAAGCCGATTTAAGAAATTTCCAAAACGACAAATTTCTCAAATTTGTGGATAAAAGAAATTTTGTATCAAGTCACAGTCACAAGATATAATTTTTTAAACGGTTATTTTAGTGTAGATTTATGCTATAGATTATATGGTAAAAATATTTTTTAGGGGTAATAGCCCCTTTAAGTCGTAATGTTTTATATTGCCATGTAATATGTCCAAATTGGTGCGTTCTAAAATGGTTTTAAATCATTTGTGAATTGTCCCATTTGACTTCGTTTATTTTCTTTATCGGTGGACAATGAGTTGACGACGTTATATTTGGGATTATAATTATTGAGCGAGCGAAGCGAGCGTCTCCACTTGACTCTTATGGCTCGAATGTCTGTTTTTTTTTTTTTTTTTTTTTTTTTCTGTTACTGCTTCGATACAGGTTGCACCGTTTCTCTGATCGACCTGAAATTTTGCACACATGTACATACCACCTAGGCGGGTTGCTGTATAGTTTTTGAACAAAATCCGATCATTGGTTATAAAAAATAAAAAATAAAATAAAAAATAAAAAAATAAAAATGTACCGATCGTTATGAAATTTTGCAGGGTCAATAAGTACAACATTCTCTCCTATTTTCCAAATTTTCAGCTAAATCGGTCAAGACCTTAAACACTTATTGCTAATCATAATTCGAAAAATGATGTTAAAAAATGAAGGAGGCAGTGAAGATACAAAGATACACTTTAGAAGGCATGACGTGAATTAGTACAATGCAAAGATGTTGGAATAGTAAAGTGTACAAATAATGTCAATATCCAGGTAGGCCTACACTGTGTGGTGGGCCTTATGGGAATGTCGTACTCGGGTCATGTTGCACGTACCGGTGCTCGCTCAACAACGCGTCCAACTGAGCGTTTTCCTAGTATATTATTACGTAATGAACCAATGATATTTAACATCTATAGCAGGCTCCCCAGTCTCCAATACGTCCGCACAGGCGCTAGCGTAGCAAATTAAGCGTCAATCTGACATATTCAAGATGGCGATATTGCGTTTTAATTTATGCTTTACATTATGTTTTGGTATTTTGTTTTTGTATTTTTCAGGATTGTTTTGATACGGTTTTAGCTTGTGCAGCATGGGAATGCACAAATAGGAACAATAAGAAGTTATTGCATAATAGAATTTAGTTATCATTTGGTTTTAACGTCTAATATGCTCTCCTGTCAACCAGACAGCCACCTTGAAAAATATTTGTGCTACAAATCGCTCCCATCTACTTTCACATGCAAACTGCCCCATTCAAGATGGCTTCTAATTGTCACGCCAGTGGACCAATGACTGGGGATCTATCCTACTACAGATGTTAAATATCATTGTAATGAACCGACAACTGTATCTATTCAATCCCGGATATGTCGCCTTCTCATGATGGAATATGTGACTCCCTCGGGCTTCATAACTTCCATACTTTGATGATAAATGTTTGTTCCATGTAAAGTGAGCGATTCTCTTTGTAAATAATTATTATTCTGTGAGCCTGCGTTGCTATGGTA
Organism: Sweltsa coloradensis; assembly: GCA_024449915.1. NCBI lineage: Eukaryota > Metazoa > Arthropoda > Insecta > Plecoptera > Chloroperlidae > Sweltsa > Sweltsa coloradensis. Next base: position 181,364 of record JAMZAV010003496.1, read on the forward strand.
ACCACCGACTACGTCATTTTGTTGCCTTCTAATGCGTAGACCATTTCTGATATGTCCAAGATAAAAGAAACTTGACGCAAACAAAAAATCAAAGTCTGTTCTCTATGAAACATTACGAGGATTATTTAGAATGGTTTTTATTTTATTCTATGGAGTGAAAAGTCCCAATGCTCCAGTTTCCAGCTTGTTTTTTTCGTTACTGAGGAAACAGCGAGCGAAAAACGTTTGTTGGGGGATTACTTTGACATATTCATACTTTTTAGACGCATGTGAACAAAAAGTCACAGGCTTACTTGAAGTAAAATGTTTAAAATAAAAATAAAAATGATTTCTAAAAGTATTCAGAATATGTGTTCACTTCAATTCCGGATCCCCAGTTTCCCTTTCATCCCTGACGGGACCTACTAGTCCCTCACTTTTATTGTGGTATAGCATTAGGATAATAGCTCCATAAGCCCCACGGGACTTTTGAGTCCCACTGCTCCTGAGCACATAGAGCTATCACACATTCACATAGGATAATATTTACACTCTGTACAACTATTTTTAACTCCTTTAATGTAAAAAATTGAAAATTGTTGTATTTTGAAAAAATATATGTAAGCATGAAAAATGAGTAACTTCGCCATTTTGTTCTCGATGTTTTTTAAATATAAAAAATTAACAATAGTTGGATGACTTCAATTTCACTGACCCCTCAAAAATTTAGCTCAAATGTTTTTTTGTTTTTTTTGTATTTTTGTCTGTTTGTTCGCTCTTTTTAGGCAAACGGCATGCGATCTTGATGGAAATTAGAGGGGACCTTCTTTATCTCTGAACTTATAGACCTGCCACGTTTTTGGGTACAATCGAATAAATATTTCTAATGAATATCGTACTTTTACGGGGTTTTCGATTTAAGTCCAATATTTTCGTGATATTTAAGCCGTTTCGGACCAAACGGGTGGGGCTACAACGTTCATTGGATGAGCGTAGCGAGCGTAGCGAGCGAAGCGAAGATTCCATTTCACTACACTGGAGAAAAAAATCCGGAATGTTTTTTTTTTTTTTTTCTTTTTTTTTTTTGTATTTTTGTGTGTTTGTGAACACGATTCCGGCTAAACCAATACTCCAATTGCGATGAAATTTTATGGAGGTCTATGAAATCTCTGAACGAAGAACTGCACGGAGGGAAAAATTGATCAAAAAATTATTTCTCATGAAAATCGCAATTTTACGATTTTTTTCGATTTTTTAAAAAATTCTTCGACTTATAACATCTACATGCTTGATCCGATTGTAATGATTTTTTCACAGAACCTTAATTTTATGAATTATTATATCCTTGTGAAATTTGAGTTCAATTGAAAAATTTTTTCTTATGAAAATCGCAATTTTACGATTTTTTAATTTTTTAAAAAAATTTCGACTTGTAACACCTACATGCTTTATCCCATTGTAATGATTTTATCACAGAACCTTAATTTTATGAATTAATATATTCGTGTGAAATTTAAGCGCAATCGAAAAATCATTTCTCATGATAATCGCAATTTTACGATTTTTTTCAATTTTTAACATTTCTTCGACGAATAAAACCTACATGCCTTATCCGATTTTAATGATTTTTTCACAGAACTTTAATTTTATGAATTAATATATTCGTGTGAAATTTGAGCGTAATCGAAAAATTATCTATTTTAAAATCGCCATTTTTCGCTTTTTTCGTTGTAAAAAAAAAAAAACGCTCATCCATCAACGCGGCGGGACTTAAGCGTTTTCCTAGTATTTTACATGTACATTAAGGTAATGGTGATTTATTGCTTTTTGAAAGAAAAGGTTGAAAAAGTTAGCCAGAATCCATAGAATAAAGGCTGTAATATGAGTTTTTTGAGGTACATAATTGGATGAGCGAAGCGAAGACTTGTGTATTTTTTTCCGTCTGTTTGTTCGCTCTCTACCGGGCAAACGGCATGTGCGATCTTTATGAAAATTTTACACGACTTCGTTTTATCTGAACTTAGACTTGCTACATTTTTGGGTACAATCGAAGAAATATTTCTCATGAATATCGTACTTTTACGATTTTTTTCGATTTTTAGTGCGATATTTTCGTGACATTTGGGCCGATTTTGACCAAACGGGTGGGGCTACAACGTTCATATTTCACATGAACACATAGGTAATGATGATGTATTGCTTTCTGAAAGAAAAAAATGAAAAAATGAGCCAGAATCTATAGAAATAAAGCTTTTAATATAAGTTTTTTGATTTTTTTTGAGATATTTTCGTCCCATTTGGGCCAATTCTGACCAAACGGGTGGGGCTACAACGTTCATATTATACATGGACATTAAGGTTATGGTGATGTAGTACCTTTTGAAAGAAAAAGTTGAAAAAGTTAGCCAGAATCCATAGAAATAAAGCTTTTAATATAAGTTTTTTACGATAAATAATACCAATTGACAAGAAACAATAGAAACTTGACAACAATCACCTACAATGCGTAGGCAACAAAACAAAGCACTTGCAAAAGTAAAGATATCCCACGCAAACTAAAAACTTTAAAAAGCTCATCCATCAACGCGGCGGGACTTTAGCGTTTTCCTAGTAACAATTAACAAGTTACAATAGAAACTTGACAACAATCACCTACAATGCATTCAAAAACACTTGCGAAGGAAAAGGTGGTCCTACGCAAACTAAAAACTTACAAAAAGCTCATCCATCAACGCGACTAAAAAAAAGCGTTTGCGAAGCTTCCTAGTTATAAATAATGTTATTTATTAAAAAATAGAAAATACTAATGCAAAACCTTCAAATGGCCACTAATGTGGGTTTTCTACCCCTGACTACACACTCAACGATAACGCCCAATGAATTCAATCTCTTCAATGTTGCCAAAACATCTTCAAACTCGTAACTATGTCAGGTTGTCTTTTGTGTTCCCCGATGCAAAGCCCTTACACGGGAAAGATACTACACCGACATAGATACGCTATGATTTGGGTTTATGTACCGAAATGTTCTACTTTCAAGTTGAAGTCTTGTTTGGTGTATTCAGACACAGGAACGAGGTACTTGTGGAAAGTCTGGAGTTTACTCAAGCTGCTGTTTGGAAAGCTATGGTTGAAGGAGGTTGAACCATGGTGAACTAGATCACAGAGCAAAGCATTGTACGTAAAACCAAATACTTGAAGACATAAATCTAGAATTTACTTACAGCTAGGTTTTTATGGACACTCTAGGAGACCCATTCTCATTTCAAGGCGATGTTTTAATTTAATTGAAGCATTCAAGACTGTTGGCTAAGCTCGAGAAAACCAGGCTTTGACGCAGAACGCAGAGGTAAAGTCAGCATCAATTTGAAGCTCTATCATTTGTTTGCACCAAAATGTTAAGTAAGAATGTGGAATAGTACTTATCGAAGCGCATTTTACAAATACTGCTCACTTTTCTTAATAACTGACCGTAAATATGACACCAAACAGTTAATTAGTAGTAATTTTCCAATTTTGTGTAAGAGAAAAATAATTGAAATTTCAAAATCGGCTTTGTTAGAGAAACGCGCTCATCCTTTGTGAACAGCCTAAAAAAATGCAGATTTTTGGATGAAAATAAATGGTCAAAAAGCGGTACGTTGTGTATGCGAAATTAGCTGGATTTGACGATCGAGCGGTTTTTTAAATGGATATTGAACATTGTAAAAAAAATTGGCCCGAGCTTGACAAACAGTCTTAAGGAGTAAAGTTTATGTCCGTCCTTATGCTCGTGACTTTTCTCACAATATAAACCAAACACGACCTCAGATAAACATACGTTTTGTAAATATTGACATTGACTTTCAACAAGGATGATAGGGAATGTTTTTGGCAATGATATTTAACATCTATAGTAGGCTAGATTGCCAATCTCCAAAATGTCCGCACAGCGCAAGCGTACCAAATTGACCTATTCAAGATGTCGATTTTGCGCTTCAATTTATTAAGCTTGACATTATGTTTTAAATGCGATTAAGTATTTTTCTGGATTGTTTTGACATTGTTCTTGCTTGTGCAGCACGGGAATGCACAAACAGAAACAATAAGAAATTATTGCATAAGGGAATTTAGTAATTATTTGGTGTAAATGGCTAATATTCTCACCTGTTAACCTGACAGCCATCTTGAAAAATGTTTGTGCTACAAATCGCTACAACCTACTTTTATATACAAACTGACCTATTCAAGACGGCTTCTAATTGTCACACCAGTGGACCAATGACTGGGGATCTAGCCTACTAGATGTGAAATATCATTGGTTTTTGGTGCTGGGGGGTCAGAGTGTGGGGCTAACATTATTCAAAAACGAGAATTCCTATACATCGACATCTCACCAATGAAAAGCTCGAACAAAAGTTTTTTACTGTAAACTTTGCTTTCTATTTTGAGTACCGACTCTACTTACCATGCTTGCCGTTAAAAGTTACTCGAGTATGAAACTTGTCAATAAAAAAAACAAATTTGTTTCCACATTGACAAACGACCCTTTCAAACCCTGATTATACCACAATTTAAAGTATGTTAGCTAGAAACTTTTTACTATTTTGGTTGTTAACCTACATTGGGTTAATGGTAGTTTACTTTATACGTAGTGTAGTGTTTTAATAGTGTATAGGGGATATAAACGTTATTTGTTTGGGATTGTCATATGACGCTCCCTTTTTATCTATTCAATAATTTTATTGATTTAGAATACACTAATGCTTTGCTGGTTATTGTAAAAACCATTGGTAAAAACACTGTTTATGTTTTTTTTTTAATAAATCTAATGCATCACAGTAAAATGATATATAGTAGAGTCATTTCGGACACTTTTGTGACCGTTGAGAGACAATGACGATTTCTCAACGGATTGTCCTCTAAGAAGGTTTTATAAAAAATTAAGCCCCATGCCCCTCGCGAAAGTGTGGGCATAACCCCGCCAGGGCCCAAAATCCAATATGGCGGCCGTTTACCACATCTGACACTATCTTTGCAATGGTTTAGCCTAGAGTATCGCGTAGTATGTGGTTTTTATGGTTTTGAGGGTCGAGGAATTCGTTTCTGAAGTCGGTTTGGCGATTAAGACCCATTTTTTAAAGCTTTGAATCAAGATGGCCGTCGATTTGCAGCTTGGAATAGCCAGTTTCTCGAAATCGTAGTAGAACTTTCATATAAGACTCGAATGAAAGCCCTGTTCACATAATTTGAATAATTGACAGAAGAGCTCTCAGATAGTGCTCATAAATCTAATAATTGGTCAAAACTTCAATAATAATAATCATAGGAAAAATATGTGCTCCTTTTATAGACAATTTAGCGATTTTCTAAAGTGCTGTGATAAGAGTGGCTATGGCACATGAATTGAGAGACAATGACGATTTCTCAACGGATTTGTCCTCTAAGAAGGTTTTATAAAAAATTAGCCCCCATGCCCTCGCGAAAGTGTGGGCATACCCGCCAGGGCCCAAAATCCAATATGGCGGCCGTTTACCACATCTGACACTATCTTTGCAATGGTTTAGCCTAGAGTATCGCGTAGTATGTGGTTTTTATGGTTTTGAGGGTCGAGGAATTCGTTTCTGAAGTCGGTTTGGCGATTAGACCCATTTTTTAAAGCTGGAATCCAAGATGGCCGTCGATTTGCAGCTTGGAATAGCCAGTTTCTCGAAATCGTAGTAGAACTTTCATATAAGACTCGAATGAAAGCCCTGTTCACATAATTTTGAATAATTGACAGAAGAGCTCTCAGATAGTGCTCATAAATCTAATAATTGGTCAAAACTTCAATAATAATACGAAAATATGTGCTCCTTTTATAGACAATTTAGCGATTTTCTAAAGTGCTGTGATAAGAGTGGCTATGGCACATGAATTGAGAGACAATGACGATTTCTCAAAGGATTTGCCTCTAAGAAGGTTTTATAAAAAATTTAGCCCCCATGCCCCTCGCGAAAGTGTGGGCATACCCCGCCAGGGCCCAAAATCCAATATGGCGGCCGTTTACCACATCTGACACTATCTTTGCAATGGTTGAGCCTAGAGTATCGCGTAGTATGTGGTTTTTATGGTTTTGAGGGTCGAGGAATTCGTTTCTGAAGTCGGTTTGGCGATTAGACCCATTTTTTAAAGCTTTGAATCCAAGATGGCCGTCGATTTGCAGCTTGGAATAGCCAGTTTCTCGAAATCGTAGTAGAACTTTCATATAAGACTCGAATGAAAGCCCTGTTCACATAATTTTTGAATAATTGACAGAAGAGCTCTCAGATAGTGCTCATAAATCTAATAATTGGTCAAAACTTCAATAATAATACGAAAATATGTGCTCCTTTTATAGACAATTTAGCGATTTTCTAAAGTGCTGTGATAAGAGTGGCTATGGCACATGAAATTGAGAGACAATGACGATTTCTCAACGGATTTGTCCTCTAAGAAGGTTTTATAAAAAATTTAGCCCCCATGCCCCTCGCGAAAGTGTGGGCATACCCCGCCAGGGCCCAAAATCCAATATGGCGGCCGCGTTTACCACATCTGACACTATCTTTGCAATGGTTTAGCCTAGAGTATCGCGTAGTATGTGGTTTTTATGGTTTTGAGGGTCGAGGAATTCGTTCTGAAGTCGGTTTGGCGATTAGACCCATTTTTTAAAGCTTTGAATCCAAGATGGCCGTCGATTTGCAGCTTGGAATAGCCAGTTTCTCGAAATCGTAGTAGAACTTTCATATAAGACTCGAATGAAAGCCCTGTTCAAGTAATTTTGAATAATTGACAGTAGAGCTATGACTTCTGTTTGAAGCACAACTTTCACAATAACATCTCTTAATTAGACTACAATCATTAGTGCACTCACTACATTCACCATTACTGTTCGTCTGAATCTGTTGACTCTCCACACTCACTTCTCTCATCATCGCTGCCACTATCTTCACCTCTGTCATCTGGACAACCACGAGTTTTGAGCGCTGGGGCAAGGGGGGTAGGGTGTGGCGCACTGGTCGGCACTTCCCATTTAGAATTTCCCAGCCATGACCAATGGGGGACGGATGATCTAGCAGCTCGTAATGGAGCTGGCAATACACAATGTAATTCGTTCTTTGCACATGGAGATCCAACGAGTCGTCATCAGGTGGGAGTCGAATCGTACTCTTGTTCTTCATTTTGTGCCACTTCGAAGCTCTGGCTTGCGCACAGGTAGCATCTGCCGCTTTCAGCATAGACTTTTGAGAGGACAAATGCTTTCATATTTGCTCTGACTTCGTCCTCTAGCTCCAGACTTTCACCTACTCTTACAAGAAGCTCTCTGGCCTCTGAGTCATTGATTAATTTCTGCAATTTGTGCAATTTGTGCTTCAAACAGAAGTCATAGCTCTACTGTCAATTATTCAAAATTACTTGAACAGGGCTTTCATTCGAGTCTTATATGAAAGTTCTACTACGATTTCGAGAAACTGGCTATTCCAAGCTGCAAATCGACGGCCATCTTGGATTCAAAGTTTAAAAAAATGGGTCTAATCGCCAAACCGACTTCAGAAACGAATTCCTCGACCCTCAAAACCATAAAAACCACATACTACGCGATACTCTAGGCTAAACCATTGCAAAGATAGTGTCAGATGTGGTAAACGGCCGCCATATTGGATTTTGGGCCCTGGCGGGGTATGCCCACACTTTCGCGAGGGGCATGGGGGCTAAATTTTTTATAAAACCTTCTTAGAGGACAAATCCGTTGAGAAATCGTCATTGTCTCTCAATTCATGTGCCCATAGCCACTCTTATCACAGCACTTTAGAAAATCGCTAAATTGTCTATAAAAGGAGCACATATTTTCGTATTATTATTGAAGTTTTGACAATTATTAGATTTATGAGCACTATCTGAGAGCTCTTCTGTCAAATATCCAAAATTATGTCAACAGGGCTTTCATTCGAGTCTTATATGAAAGTTCTACTACGATTTCGAGAACTGGCTATTCCAAGCTGCAAATCGACGGCCATCTTGGATTCAAAGCTTTAAAAAATGGGTCTAATCGCCAAACCGACTTCAGAAACGAATTCCTCGACCCTCAAAACCATAAAAACCACATACTACGCGATACTCTAGGCTAAACCATTGCAAAGATAGTGTCAGATGTGGTAAACGGCCGCCATATTGGATTTTGGGCCCTGGCGGGGTATGCCCACACTTTCGCGAGGGGCATGGGGGCTAAATTTTTTATAAAACCTTCTTAGAGGACAAATCCGTTGAGAAATCGTCATTGTCTCTCAATTCATGTGCCATAGCCACTCTTATCACAGCACTTTAGAAAATCGCTAAATTGTCTATAAAAGGAGCACATATTTTCGTATTATTATTGAAGTTTTGACCAATTATTAGATTTATGAGCACTATCTGAGAGCTCTTCTGTCAATTATTCAAAATTATGTGAACAGGGCTTTCATTCGAGTCTTATATGAAAGTTCTACTACGATTTCGAGAAACTGGCTATTCCAAGCTGCAAATCGACGGCCATCTTGGATTCAAAGCTTTAAAAAATGGGTCTAATCGCCAAACCGACTTCAGAAACGAATTCCTCGACCCTCAAAACCATAAAAACCACATACTACGCGATACTCTAGGCTAAACCATTGCAAAGATAGTGTCAGATGTGGTAAACGGCCGCCATATTGGATTTTGGGCCCTGGCGGGGTATGCCCACACTTTCGCGAGGGGCATGGGGGGCTAAATTTTTTATAAAACCTTCTTAGAGGACAAATCCGTTGAGAAATCGTCATTGTCTCTCAACGGCACAAAAGTGTCGAAAATGACCCTACTAAATGGAATACTAGCTTATCCATCGCGCCTCGCTGCGATCTCAGAAGAAACCTTCCCCGTGAAAAATAAGTATATGTGCCAAGGTTCATGGAGATATGGTTCATGGATGAATGGTGCAGTAATGCATAAAGGAGAAACAGATATACAGACATACATACATTCGTTTTTATAGAAGAAGATAAATAAAAAAATAAAACCATATCATTGTAACTATGTTTTACAGGATTTAATGGCAGTGTTACCAACTGAACTAAGGGAAATCTTGGAAACTACCTAAGTTAGTGTTACCGGAACACCAACAGAACAAGCAGCTGCAGGGATTAGTATCTCAATCTAGAATTGATATTGTGAGTAAACTGCACTCGTAGATAATTTTAAACAAGCACGCTAAAAGAAAAAAACAAGCTTACCGTTATTATAGAACTATAACATATAGTAAGTTTGTTTAGTTTGCTACACGAAATTACACTTTACACTAGTGTAGGCTCACGAAGTCTAAAAAGCGTATTCGTACTAAGTGTAGTTAAAAGTGTAGCCGTTTGGTTTAACTTTGTGTAGTGTAAAGTGTAGAATTTCTACACGAGCTCTAGGAGGTCGTGTAGAGTGTAGGTGTAGAAATTTAGGCGCAAAATGGGAAGAAAAATAGATAAAACAAATGAAACTTGATAAATGACACATTCTTGAAATGACAAGCCAATATTACTCCTAAAATCAATTAATGGTCTACTATAGTACGCATTAGAAACCGATTCGGAGTATTTTATTTACGTGTGAGTGTGACTATATTTTGTTACGAGGGCAAATGCAAAGGGTACTTTAACATCAATAAGGATATAAGCACTAATGAAGTAAAGTTCCAAATAACTTTTCATCGATTTATTTTGTGCCTTCAACAGTACGGTTTGTTGCTTGATTATGTTTTAGTAGTTTCTGTGGGTGAATCTAGTGTAGATTGTAAATTAAAAACGTTTGGTTATCCTGCCGATGAAGTGCAGTGTAATTTGACTTTGAAGGCCTACACCTACACTACACTAAGTAAACCAAACAAACCCAACAACATACAATGCTCCAAGGCATTTTCAAACATTGAAGTCAGTCATATGTTTGGTGGAGGTGCCGGGTTAGAGAATTTCCCTTCTTCAAATATAAATCTAGTTCTTCCCACTGACGCCTAGGGCCAAGGGCCACAGAAACATTTTGCATCATCTTAAAAGGGGTATTACACAGGGGTCGCCGCCAACTGGGTAAAGTTTTTGGTTTGGCGTACATTTGTTCTGCTCACTTTAGAACTAATGTGCGCAGCTCAGTACCATAAAAACCCAAGCAAAAACTGTGGCCAGTTGGAAGCGACCCCAGTGTAATACTCGTTTTATTGGAGAGAAATGTTAACAAAGGAAAAAGACGCATGTCAATTGGAAGTCGTGTTCGGTTTTTATCGTGAGACGTGACACACGCCTAGACTAATAGACTAGGAAAACGCTTAAGTCCCGCCGCGTTGTTGGATGAGCGTATATGGTGCATTGAGATGCCATGTGTTACGCGGATTTTCTGTTGTTCTGTGAAAAAATCATTACTAAGTCGAAGATTTTTTTAAATTAAATTAAATTATATAAAAAATTAACTTAATTTTTATAATTAAATTAAATAAAATAAAAAATTAACTTAATTGTTTTAATTAATCGTAATTTTTAAAAAGAAAAAAATCGTAAAATTGCAATTTGCATAAGAAATAATTATTCGATTGCCCTCAAATTTAACACGAATATTAATTCATGAAATTAAGGTTCTGTAAAAAAATCATTACAATAGGATAAAGCATGTAGGTGTTATAAGTCGAAGAAATTTTTTAAAAAATCGAAAAAAAATCGTAAAATTGCGTTTTTTATGTAAAAAAAATATCCCGATTGCGCTCAAAAACGTGGCAGTTCTAAGTTCAGAGATTTCGAAGGTCTCCATAAAATTTCATTGCAATCGGAGTATCGGTTTAGCCGGAATCGTGTTAACAAACACACAAAAATACAGAAAGAAAGAAAGAAAAAAAAAACATTCCGGATTTTTTTCTCCAGTGTAGTGAAATGGAATCTTCGCTTCGCTCGCTACGCTCATCCAAAAAGTGATGCATAGTATGGTAGAATCACTAAATAAGCAAAATCTTCTTGTACTGTTAACTCTTTTAGAATCCTAAACAGAAAAATGTCGCTAAGAAAAGAAAAGAGTATTTTGGGGGTGATTTAAGATAATGTCCCCTTAATTTCAATGTTTCACAAAGTAGATAAGTGAAATCATCCCCTAAGTTCACCGTAATAAAAACTGAGCCCCTGCTTCGTTGCCATGCCAACGTAAGAGACACTGTTGAGGAGATTTTAATCATCTCTGATTTATTTTATTATCACGGTAAACTTCTTCATTTAAGTTTGTGACCCAGAAAGCGGAGCTGCCCTCGGCTTGACGCTAGCAAACTTTCAACTTGTAAAAGTTCAACTTGGCGAACGTCCCTTGCAGATGATTTAACTCGCACTTAGATTTAGAACTAGGCTCTTATCTTAATGAGCATTCGTGCGTTGTGTACATGAAGTTCAGAAACCATACAACGCTAATTTTCAACTTACACCTAGACCATTTTCAGAATTAATTGCGCATGCGCGCTCCGTTGCAAAGCATTATGGTAGAAAGGGAACCTACATGCTAAGGGCGCATTCCGTAACTCGCTACGTGGCGGTTTGTGGCGCTTTGTAGCGCTTTGCCTAGTCCGAAATGAGCTTGGAGCGCCATGTCACGCAGTTCAACACACAGCCACAGATCGCTACACTCGCTGAAGGTTTTTCGTCCAGCACCTTGTAGCGATTTGGGGCATTATGGGTAATCTACATATGGATGAACGTGATTGGTGGTCGAAGGCGCTACAAATCGCCACGTAGCGAGTTACGGAATGCTCGAAATTTTGTTTAAAAGTGCTCAAAGAGTATAATGGTACCACATTCTCAACAAAACCTTCATTGTACTATTGTCAGCTCGACATTAAATATTAAAATTAGTGTTTCCTCGTCGTCGGAGCTAGAATAGTCTAAAATTTCATGAATAGCTAGTTGACACATTCACCGTCGGCCATTTGTAAACACAGCCTAAAATCGCCGCGCCCATTCCGAAATTACGAGCGCTACAGCCGCCATAGCTGTGGCGACTGTAGCGAATTTCGGAATGTCCCCTAAATGTCATATGCTTGGGATTGTGGCGAACTGCACAGACTGTGTTGGAAACGCAGTTCTCCACACACTCGAGTATATGTCATATCGTGTAAATGACCTTTTTTCCTTTCTTTCGCGCGCGCTGGTGGTTTTGGAAATCGTCTAATCGAAGTGAAGACTCTATTTATTGCTTTAGACTGGACGATGATGATGATTTTGTTGTTAAACGTCTTAATTTAATGTAGGCCTACAACTAAGATTATTTGAGACGATGAGTGGTGACATATGACGATGAAGGACGATGATAAAAACTCATGCCTTATGCGGGCTTCGAACCCACGAATAAAATAAAATAGAATAATATAATATAAAAAACAATAAAATAATAATACAAAGCTTGAATGTTATCTTTTACTTCTGATTGAACTGAATATAGGGTCATGAAAATGGAAATTTTAGATACACCTTCGAAATCTCTAGAATGAGAACTTTCACATTTTTAATGCAATCGAAAACACTTAATATGTAAATCACACGTCCACGTATTTTGGTTATTATACAACAAATATTTCTTCTTTCTCTATTGTTCTACTCCTTTCTGGTCCCGGGATAGAATTTGGCTCTGCCATTCGTAAAAGGCGAGGCAAGAGGCAAAGTCCATCACGCAAACATCAGCTAGTATGTAGGGGAGTATATCACTCCCCAAAACTAGTAGCGAGCTCTGGCAGTCATTGTTGAGGACCCCCCACCCCTTCCCTTGACGACATCCCCGACGATTATAGACGATGACGACCGCGACGTGAGAACCCACCCCCGTTTGTCCCCCTACCCGTGGCTGGTTCTGACCAGCATTAGGCCCTTCCTCTTCATAAACCCTAGACTTGAGTGTCGCATTATTACCTAATGGTTGACGCACCCTTAATCCAAATTTTTAAAAAAATGTTCAACCTTGGGGTAATTTTAATTGTATCTTTATTAACTTTAACTTTTAACCAGAAGCTGTTTTGACTACCAATATTTTTCATGAAAATCCCAATTTTAATTACGTATGGTTTTGAGAGTTATTTTGATTATGGATGTTCGGGAATGATGAAATGATATTGAAATGATCGAAGTCCGTAAAATTAATTTGAATCTGCATTTGTGTCAATATTTGTAACTTGTAATCTGTATTTGATGCAAAATTGTGTAGGGTATGTATTTGTTATCAGTGTTAAAGTTATTATGACTGTTATGTATGTGCATATATCATGCAAATAAAAAAAGAGTTAATTCAAGTTAAATTCACTACTTCTATTCCCTAATCAAATTAAACTTTGTATTGCATATTCACCAAATATAACTAGAAATGTTACACATTAACATTAACGTCCATCAGCATTTTAGTCGTCTGTTGTTTTGGATGGTGTAGGCGTGTTGATAACGCAATTATTTAAGCGAAGGAGAGACGGAAAATAATATTTATTTAAGTTGAGGAAAGTGCTGTGTATTAGAAAACACAGGGAAGCGAGTCTGAGAAACGTGGGTGGTGAATATTTGCAGGCCTGTTTAATATCTCTTAACGATAGTGATGTTTCAATTAAGTATAGATATTTGGAAACAATGCCGATAGTTGATTAAAAAAAACTATATTTAAGGCTTTGGATCGCCATCTAACCGATATTTTAAAAGTCATAGATGACTAAAACCTAAGTTAAATGAAAGAGGGTCTTGAATTAAACATGATTTTTTGGCGTGACGTTTCTTACTTCCCTTTCAGCTATATATTGCAAATTTTGGGACAAAAGTGGGAACTCTGGGTTAGGGTGCTTCACTTAATTTAGAGCGACGACCTTTTTTAATATTGTTGCTTCACATCATCGCCTTTTCAACCTTTTTATAAGGAAAAACGATTTTCTGAAATATCGTTGGATGAATGTTTTTTTTTGTCAGGCGGTACAAATTAGAGTTTTGTACCGAGGACGAAAAAAAAGTGCTTTGAACGATATTTCAGAAAATAGTTATTCCTAATAAGGAGGTGGAAAAGGCAATGATGTGTAGCAACAATAAAAAAGGTCGTCGCTCTTAATTAAGTGAAGCACCTAACCCAGAGTTCCCACTTTTGTCCCAAAAGTTTGCAATATAATGGCTGACAGGGACGTAAAGTCCCGACCAAAATAAAATCTCAATATATTTTCCGGTTATGTTCAAGACCCTCACTCATCTAGATAAGATTGCAGTCATATTCCTTTGATTTCAAAATATCGTTTAGAGGGCGAAACAACATCCTTAATGATTATTTCCACCTTAAAGAATGGTTGTTGTGAAAACAGACAGAAACAGGGCAACAATGACTCATATGTCACACTGACAGTTTTATCCGCCAAAGATGAAGCTCTCTTAAGCATTTTAAAAATTGTGGTTAACGTAATGTTTCCCCCTTCCCCCTTCGGCCAAGCATATTTTAAATATACAATTATACACAAGTAGCTAATAAACTTCAAATTATGTCACAACCTAAACATAACATAATTTCGAGACATATCGATAGTAAATTTAACCCTTGCAATCCCTATTTTAACCATATCCTGTTATAATCACCACAGCCAACTCTATCCTTGCCTCGTTGTGCCTGAAATCAAGTTGGCTGTGGTTTCATTAACATTCTAATCCACGTCAAAGGGATATTCACACAGTAAAATCGGATTCCCTTAAGAGACGCTGTTCAGTTTTTGCAACAAACAAGTCCTCAATAACGTTGTGGTTATATTATTATGGTCGCCGTCAGTGCAGATGGCGTTAACATATTAATGAGGAATATCTACAAGGGAAATTTCCCTTGACGTTTGTGTTGTTGATTTAGAGGGAATGAGGATTTAATATCAATGGGATAACATTAGTTGGTAGGGAAGTAGACTTCAGATGGAGTCACTGGGGATGACTTTGAGGGGGATTGAAGTAAAAAAGCAACGAGTAGTCTGTGTGTTTTGTAGATGTGTTTGTGTTTTGTGTTATAGTTTGTTGATGTTGGATCTACTACATCTCATAGCGGACTTTCAGGGAACCTCAAAACGAGCGAGTGCAAAAGAGCGACACGGGTGCGTGAAGATTTAGTAGAACATGACACATATAAACAAGAATCCTGATTATAAGATTCACAAAAAAAAACGTTCTGTTACCATGTGCGAATCAATATCAGACAAGTGAAAGGATGATCATAATTTGTCGAGTAATATTAATTTTAGATTGCCAATAATTGTGTGATTAAAAGAACAAATAACAGTAAATTTATCTATTTAGAAAAAAGCCCCATCAAAATTAAAGCTAAAATAAAGTAGCAAAGGGACTCGGGATGTTTGTAGCGCATTTTTCTAATCCATTTAGTCACCCACTTAAGATGAATGATTTTTGTTGCTCCAATGGGTTAACCCGTGAGAGACGATGGGTGGTGACAGAATATAACTATGAAGGACTATTACATAACAATAATGCCATGTGCGGGATTCGAACCCCGGCTGGGCCCGGGGAAGAATCGGCCCAGAGCATGGCTATGCTAAACGTACAAGGCATATTCAAGAGAAAAGTCCACCTCGCAAACATCAGCTAGTAAGAGGGGTGTATACTACTTCTCGAAACTAGAGGCGAGCTCTGGCAAACGTCGTCGGGGACACCTCCCCCTTCCCTTGACAACCTCCCCGACGACGGTGACAATGACACAACGAACGATGACAAAGACGATGACGACCGCGTCTTGAGAAACCCCCTTTCCTCCCCTTACCCGTGGCTGGTTCTGACCAGCATGGGCCCCTCCTCCCCACCCCCCTAGGATAGAGTGGTGCATTATGACCTAACGGTTGACGCGTCCTTAACCAAATAAACAAACAAAGATTTAACAAATAAACACGTCCCTTTATAAATATTACATTACAAACATATATGTTTTTACCTTTATTCATTGGTTTCTATAAAACATTACGATTATAATAATAAATAATAAAATTGTACAGTTAACATGTAAAATGCTTGATGCCAATGCCTTGATGACATCACATCACATCACATCACTTTAACGACCAACACACCATAACAAAAGAACACTGAAATGAAACTACCCACAAACAAATTATTACAAACGTAAATCAACTTCATGTTATATATGTTACTGATCATTATGGTCGCCCATACTCCAAATATCCTAACAACGTTATTACTATTGTGAAAACGGCTGTTTTACGACAGTAAAGATAAGAATTTACCGTTAGTACTGGTCTATAATGTACGGATTACTCTATCACATTATGTAATTTGATGTTAAAACATCAAAACGATCGTATAAATGAGATGTTCCATTTCATTGCTCGTTGATAGACTTTAAATAAGTACAAACATTGACGACGATGTAACAAATAAGTGTTAAATAATGTGAGGTTCGTTGGTCTTGTGGTTAGCGTATCTGCTTCCAATGCAGAAGGTCCAGGGGTTGAGTCCCGCTTTAGGAAGAACTTTTTTAAATTCTGATTTGGAATTCGGTGATTTTGGAGCCGTCCTAGCAACGAGGCACATAATAGCGCAACGCAGGTGGAATCGTGTCCAGCTTGATTGATCGGTGTTTCATACTTAAATATGCCGGTCTCTAGTTGGTCATTGTTTGCTCGTCGATGGTGTCGGTGCCTACAGGGTTGGCTTGGTCTGCTTTAAATGTAATGTCCCCCACTGAAAATCAGTTATGTGACTGAGTAGGTAGACTCTAAATACGAATTTATTTATTTTTATTTATTGAGCGAGCGTAGCGAGCGTCTCCACTTGACTCTTATGGCTCGAATGTCTGTTTTTTTTTTTTTTTCTGTTACTGCTTCGATACAGGTCGCACCGTTTCTCTGATCGACCTGAAATTTTGCACACATGTACATACCACCTAGGCGGGTTGCTGTATAGTTTTGTGGCAAAATC
The DNA here is from genome assembly GCA_024449915.1 of Sweltsa coloradensis. Taxonomy (NCBI): domain Eukaryota; kingdom Metazoa; phylum Arthropoda; class Insecta; order Plecoptera; family Chloroperlidae; genus Sweltsa; species Sweltsa coloradensis. The sequence continues at coordinate 198,288 of JAMZAV010003496.1, forward strand.
GTTCAAAAAGTTAAAAAGTTACATTAAAGTTAATTGAAAGTTTTTTTTCAAACTTTAACGGAGACAAAATCTGAGGTGGCCAAATCATTTAGAATGTCCGTCCGATCACGAATATGTTATTTTTATTTTGATCCGATAAGTAGTGTAGTCGGAAATTACATTATAACAAAGTCCCGTTACCATGGCAACGGGGCACGTGGTTTCAGGTCACTATGCACTGCCACCTAGAAGTAATCAAAACACTATCGAGGAAGCAGTGTATTATTTGTAACCAAAGAGTTTAACAAGGAAATGATGTCAAGGTCTTCTAGATGGCGGTGGATTTTATCCATTCTCTCCTATTTTTCAAATTTTCAGCTAAATCGGTCAAGACCTTAAAGACTTATTGGTATGTAACATTATGGGAATGTCTTACTCGGGTCGTGTTGCACGTACCGGTGCTCGCTCAACAACGCGTCCAACTGAGCGTTTTCCTAGTTTACACTTTCATGACCTCTACAAACGACCTCTTTAATCTTAAAAAATATCTTGGCTATACCATTATCTCGGCTTTATCACGTTTCTTGCTCTAATCTTCGAAAACACAAAACAATCCAAACTAGAATCAAACTCGTATAAAACCTCACCACTCACAAAAAAACCTCCTTAATTGTTTAAACGAATCAACGAACAGCATGCAAGAGAATCTACATTTAAACTTTCTCCATTCCGACATTGTTGCCAACTTTCGTTACCATTAATTAGCTAGCTAGAAAAGTTCACTGAATGATAAACGGAATCGACTACATCTCGCTGGAGCGAAGAATCCTTCGCCGCATCGCGCGGCTTCCTACGATGACGCGGAATGAAGACGTGTATGCCCAAACCGGCGTCGGTGGTATCAGCGCTCGACTCGACACCCTCGCAGGGGCTTACGTGCAACGTCTTCAAGCAGGCGGCAGGAATGAGCTTCACGACCTCGTTTCGCGTCCTCGAGTCTTCAGACCTCTACCGCGATTCAAGTACCCCTATCCGCCTTTTGCCTTTCAATTTGTCTAACTTTATAAATGTCATGTTCTCTTGTTGTTTTTCATGTAATGTTTAATTTGTAACTCTGTTATCACTGTGTTAGGCTACAGAGGGCACACTTGCCCTGCATTAGCCTTCCTGCCCTCTGGGCAGGTAAAATACAATAAATTATTACTACATTAGTGTGACGTCATCCAACATGGTCGCCCATAGTAACGCATAGCAACGCCCAGTTGTGATTGTTTCGTTCTCATTATGCTCAGTTCACATTAAGGGGATGGACTACCACCAGTAATAAAACTACGCGAAATAAACTTATTTTATTAATAACTCACATAACGCTACACAAAACGAAAAAGTGGATAATAAGTCCCATGTGCTTTAGTTAGACTATATCTGGCATAAAACCTTTTACAAAATATTGTACCCAGTAATCAAGGTTTAAATTACATTAATGTATTCCGAAATAAAAAAACGCTACTGATAACAATATTTGAATAATTTTTCATACAGGGTGTAGTTCTAACGAAACTACGTGAGACCTTTTAGCCCTTTTATCGATTTCACGTATGGTTTGAGAGATATTACTAAAATAAGGTTGTTTCGTGTGGTTTTAATATTGGTGGTGATCCTTGCCCTTAAGACGTAAGGAGTAGATGAAGCATAGGCAGCGGCTTATCCTGGAATTCATGAAAGGGGGGGGGGGTAACCAATATTCATAGATGTACCTAAGGGTAAGTGGGGGGTAAGTGGGGCTTTCCCCCTGACATTTTTTCTCTTTCAAGATAATTTTGGTGCGTTTTACAGCACCACAAAGACCAATTTTTTATTCACTAAAATCCTGTTTTTAATCTAAAAGTTTTCTCTTTCAAGGTCATTTTGGTGAAACTCGGTACGTTTTAAACCATTGCCAACTTTGTATCTACTAAAAAAAAATTGTAGTCAGATGATAATTTGCCTTTAGTATTGCGATACAAAAGTTATTCCATATTCTCCAATGGATACGCCATCGACCATAAGGAACACGTCCCCGTCTGAGCCCGGGGTAGAATTGGCCCAGAGCCTGGCTCTGCTAATCGTAGGAAGCGAGTCAAGAGAAAAAAGTCCATCTCGCAAACATTATGTATTTTACTCCCCGTAACTAGAGGCGAGCTCTGGTAATCGTCGTCAGGGACCTCTTCGCCTTCATTTGACGACCTCCCCGACGACGACGACAATGACAACAAGAACGATGACAAGGATGACGATGACGACCGCGACGCGAGGGTACTTCTTAGGCTAGGAGGGTCCAACTTTTATATACACTGTAACAGAAAGGATTTCGGGTGCGCTCTTATCGATTATATCCTAGAACTAGCGCGGCGCACTGTAGCCAGCGGAAAGTTCGGCTAACCTAACGAAAGTACACCTTTAACATAAGTAGTAACAAGGCAATATAGCAGTGTTAACAAGGTGTATAAAAGTTGGACCCCCCTAGCCGAAGAAGTGCCGACGTGAGAACCCTCCCCCCTTTACTGCCCCCACACTAGACGGGTTCTGACCAGCATGGGACTTTCCTCCCCACATCCCCTAGGCTAGAGAAGCGCATTATATGACCTAACGGTTGACGCGCCCTTAATCGATATAATACAAAACCAAACAAATTGTTTAAATCTTATCCTCAATAACGACTACAACTATGAAGTTTCGAAGTTCTCCGTACGGTGAACATAAAGTTCAGATCTATCAGCCAATCCGCACAGTCGTACGATGTAGTGGCTCGTTGGTCTTGTTGTTAGCGTATCTGCTTCCAATCCAGAAGGTCCAGGGTTCGATTCCCGCTAAAGTCAGAAGTTTTTTAACTTCTGATTTGGACTTCAGTCCATCAGTTCTTGTACTTCTTGTACTACTTGTACTTCTTGTACTACTGTAACTAGGAAACTTAGTTCCAAACACTCATATGGACTTGACGAGGTGCCAGGCTCTCTTCTTTTTAATGTATGGACTTATTTCCGGCCCATTAGCCTACATCATAAATCAATCCTTTTCTGATGGCATTTTCCCCTCTAAACTGAAGGCAGCAAAAATAATCCCCATCTACAAACACAAAGGTAAAAAATCTGAGATGACTAACTATCGACCCATCTCCCTGCACTCTCCTCTTTTTCCAAAATATATGAATACATCATGCATGATCGTCTATCATCATTTCTAAATTATCACAACATTCTCTCCCCTACTCAGCATGGTTTTTTTAAAAACAAATCCACCACAAGCGCAATCTTCAGTTTTCTTTCCCTCTCTACTCTGCTTTGGACAAAGGTGACCACGCGGTAGGAGTGTTCTATGACATGACAAAGGCTTTTGATACGATAGATCACAAAATTCTCCTCGGAAAGCGATATACCTATGGCATCCGAGGGATCGCTTTAGATGTGATTTCCTCTTTTCTCTCCGGCCGTTTCTCAAGTAGTCGAAATCGAGACAGCCAATGGTCTATCCGTCACCAAAACCCGCTCTAAATCTCTGTCCATAGTCTGTGGGGTTCCCCAGGGTTCCATACTCGGGCCCCTAGCCTATATCATATATGTTAATGATCAGGCCACCTTTCTGGATGAGGGTATTCTCACACAATATGCGGATGACTCCAGCCATCTGCTGACCCTACCTAAACATCATCCCTCTCAGGCACTTGCCCCCCTAATCAACAGCCAAGTGGCCAAAATGTCATCATACAGCCGCGACAATGAACTCTACATCTCGCGCTCTAAAACGGTATACTTATACTTCCACACTCCCAATAAGATCCCACTGGCTAGTCCCCTAGTTCATCTAGAGTTTGATATAATCCCCCGCGCTTCTAGTGTAAAAGTCCTCGGCCTTGCATTGCATTGACCGAAAAACTCGACTGGTCTATCCATGTTAACCATGTTGCCAACAAAATTTTATCTGGATGCTACTCTATCCGTAAGCTCAAACAAATTGTTCACCCCCATATCTTATTGCAAGTCTACTTTGCCCACATCCACTCTCACTTATCCTATGGCCTGCTATTTTGGGGAGCCTCCCCCCAAGCAAATAGAATATTTATCCTCCAAAAGAGAGCGATACGCATTATTGCGGGTGTCTCTAGAAAACACTCCTGTAGGGAGCTCTTTAAGAATTAGGAATTCTAACTCTAGCATGCACACTCATCCAGTCTGCTGCACTCTTTGTTCGCACAAATAGTAACCTCTTCCTCTCAATGCGTCTGTGCATTGCCACAACACAAGAGCCATCCTTCACATACATAGGCCACCCACCACCTGCGCCTTTTTGCACTGGGCCCGAGTACCTTGCCTCCACCTTTACAACAAGCTCCCAGAAAACATAAAAACCTCCCCCACCCTGCCCTCCTTCAAACACAGTTAAAAATATATCTCACAGCAAACAGCTTCTACTCGGTTAGTGACTACCTCTCCATGTAAATAATAAAGATTATAATAATGAACAATTAAATAATAATAAATAAAAACAGATATTCTAGCTAAATTCAGCAAGATATATCACCTGTTAAGTCCTGTTTCAAAGTAAACTAAAATTGTAACATATGGTTACGATTTTTTAGTTATATGCCTCCATATCATTATGTCTCTTACATTCATCTGTACCATTATCTTGCACCAATTGTAAATTACCTCATCGAACAATTCTCTTCTCCAGTTATACTTTCATAAAATAATATATTATATCAATCTCATTATTATTATTAATAGCAACTCGCTTATTTTCAAATTCCAATTTCCTTATTAGTATTTATATTTTCCATCATTATCATGTGAATCATATTTATGGACGTGTTGCTTATTTATTAGATTATTATATATATTAGATTATTCATTCCCTCTCTCTCAAGAGGGGTTATATCTGTTACCATGTATCGGTCGAATGAATAAATTGAAATTGAAATTGAAATTTAAGGAGTTTGTAAACGGTGAATTTGGAGCCGTCCTAGCAACGAAGCACATAATAAATTCAGAGTTGGTCTGAATCGGCCTTGTTGATTCTGGCGTGATTCGCGGGTGTTCGCACTGTCCATACCACTGAGTGCTATATTCCTATTAAAAATATCGATCTTTGGTTGGTTATCGCTCACTCGTCGATTGCGTCGGGGCCTGCAGGGTTGGCTTGGTCGCTTGATTAAAGTCCTCCACTGAAAATCAGTTTATATAACTGAGTGGGTAGACTCTAAATACAATTTATTTATTTATTATTTATAACAAACATAAATAATAGGATTTACTTACAGTTTTCCAGAATGTAAGTTTACACATTTACCAATAAATGTGCTCGCCATGTTTCTCCACAGTGGTATCGTTCCACGAAGCGAAGGGGGTCACAGATGTGAGAGGGGTATGCGGAAGGTGATTCCGCCATTCGGTCCGGGGGTGCCAAATGTCCAAACTTGGTTGAAAAAACTATTTAAATACTCCAACGTTGATTTTCACAAAAAAAATCCGTTGTGGATACGATAAATTCACACGCGTGACACTGTTATATTGTTGCAAAAACTGTCTCAAATCTCACATTAGAATTCAAACTTCTTTAATGCACTTGAACAAAGTTGCACTGCAAATCCTGCCTGAGCAGATGACTAGGTCTATCCCAAACGGCGGCCCGATACACAGTGACAAACAATACAGAGCAGAGAATTCAAGACAATCATAGCAGATTAGCTCAAAGGTTAGCGTAGATAATAATAACATGAACATGATCACAGTAGAGTTAATGGTTAAAGGTCAGAACAGCAGGTTTCAGGTGAGGGGCAGAGAGGGGAGGGGGGATGGTGATAGTGGAAAATAGTCGGCAGAGTCATCAGAATGGAGTAGGGTGAGCGTGGCCTTTTCTGTGGTGGTTTGAAGTGAATATTGACATACCATTGGAGTGTTACAGTGTACAGTGGCGTGGGAACCGGGGTAAAGGGGGGAAATGCCCCCCTAGTTTGGCCCAGGGGGGTCAGGGGGAGGCAAAAATAACATCAGTTAAATATTAACCCAAGAATTTCCATTAAAAATTCCATAATAAAATCAAAATATTTTATGAAACGAGGATAAATTCTAAAGCAAGTTTGATCATGAGTCTTCATGACTTGTGTAGTCCTAGGCACAAAACACTCACATATAAACAGTTGTCAAGGATTTGTTAAAGAGTGATCGAATCGTATGAATGATATTAAAAATTATCAAACCAATCTATTGTAACGTGGATTGCGTATGGGCAGTGTCAACAAAAAATCGTTTGTCAATCGGAGGTCATGTTCGATATTCTCACGAAACGTGGCACACACCTCGACAGACGACCAGACATAAAAGTGAGAGATATAAAGTTCACTAATTTCTTATTCACTAAAAGATTCGTATAATTTTTCATTGGATGAGCGTAGCGAGCGAAGCGAAGATTCCATTTCACTACACTGGTGAAAAAAAATCCGGAATGTTTTTTTTCTTTCTGTATTTTTAACTGTTTGTTAACACGATTCCGGCTAAACCAATACTCCGATTGTGATGAAATTTTGTGGAGGCCTTCGAAATCTCTGAACTTAGAACTGCCACGTTTTTGAGCACAATCACAAAATGATTTCTTATGAAAATCGCAGTTTTACGATTTTTTCAATTTTTAAAAAATTTTCTTTGACTTATAACACCTACATGATTTATCCGATTGTAATGACTTTTTCACAGAACCTTAATTTTATGAATTAATTATTCCTGTGAAATTTGAGCTCAATTAAAAATTATTTCTCGTGATAATTGCGATTTTACGATGTTTATATTTGTAAATTTCTTCGACTTATCCTTTATCCGATTGTAATAAATTTTTCACAGAACCTTAATTTTATGAATTTATATTCGTGTGAAATTTTAACGTTATCGAATAATTATTTCTTATGAAAATCGCAATTTTACGGGTTTTTCGTTTTTAAACAATTTACGCTCATCGAACAACGCGCCAGAAAAAGCGTTTGCAAAGCTTCCTAGTTTATTTAATTTCTTTTTCATGAGTTCTTTGACATCATCACAATAATGTTGACACGCTGTCATTGTTTTTGTGTTACTATGGATCTGTGTTACGGTCTATCAGCTGTTTACGAGTTGTTTTATATTTTTGTGAAGCAAAAATCACAAGACATCGATTTGCAAAGATCTTGAAAAATTGAAGTTTAACGAGATGAATTCAGTGGCTACCATTGAAAGCCTCCCTCGAGAGGTTCTCCTACACGTGTTTTCCTTCCTCAGCCCCGTCTATCTGTGCGAGACGGTCTCAAAGGTTAGTCGCACCTGGGAGGATCTATGTGAAGACCTGCTACTACACAGAGATCTTACATTTAGACAAGGAGAGGTGAGCAAAGAGACGGTCATTAAGATTCTCAAGGTTAAACCTTTGCTTAAATCACTCACATTATTGGAATGGGATGGCATGCGGACAATCTTAACAGTGGTCTCTAAACACAACCAAAAGATTCGTACTTTAGTCATAAAGAGACAAAAATATACATGTCGCAACATTCTCGCAGGTGTGATGAACAACATCATAGAAAACTGTACTGAGCTAGAGAGTCTGAAACTTAAAAGATACTACGTGCGAGGCAATAAGTTCTCCAAAAATCTTTGCACAATTCTGCCCACTTGAAAACTCTGCATATTGATTATCTTGACGATATGAGTTCAAAGATAATGGGCACCTTGCTAACAGTAGCCTCGATATAGAGGAACTTAAAATGAGCTGCAACGTTAGGCCTACTCTACAAAGACAACAATATCGCAGCTTTATGTGAACGGTTCTGTAAGACCCTGCGCTCGCTAAGTCTGAGTGAAGGCGACTGGTCACGAGAAGCTTTCGCCGCGCTGCAGAAGTGTGAACAACTTGAGACGTTGGACATTGTGTCACCCTGGAATATCTTAGACAATGTGGGTCTGCTGACCGTCTGCTTGATACCCACCCTGCGTCATCTGAAGATCAGGTATTGCAGCTTGCCCGAGGCGACGTGGATACAGCTCTTTACATCCATTGGCTGGAAGAACCTCGTGTCGCTAGACCTGTTAGGCAGCAACGCTACAGACTTGGCGGCAGCGGCTATCGGCGAGCACCTTAAGAGCCTGGAGACACTCGCTGTATCAGGACGCCGAGCCTGTATGACCACGAGTGGGGTGCGCAGCGCATTCGAGGGATGCTCGAAGCTACGTCATTTGAGGCTACACAACTATGACGAGACCATTGAAGAGGTTATTCTGCTCATACCACAGTACCTGCCTGGTCTGAGGAGCTTGGTTATTGATCTACGTGCATGTGCAGATGGAGCCGTAGCACAAATAAAGACCCTCATGCCGGAGCTGCAGATAAAATACGAATGACTGGTGATTTGTAAATGAAGAAATAGTGACACGGATAGTCTTCTATGAAGCAAGTTGAACATTATGGTAGATAGTCCTAATTCATAATCCTACTTATCATTATCTATTCCTGCTAAAGTTAATAGTTCACAAGTCCACAATATTTCTCTCCAGGTTGCATTGATATTTTGGCTGAAAAGTTATTATGATGTGTACTTTATATTTATTATAGTCTTCTATGAAGCAAGTTGAACATTATGGTAGATAGTCCTAATTCATAATCCTACCCAGCAAACACAAGTAATCCCGCCCGTACATAAAACTTACGTTCAAGAACGTACGCGCACGTACGTTTTATGTACGTGGTCCCCCCGTACATGGCCCGTAAGAATGTGTCACTTCCGCACGTATGTATAACACACGTTTTTTTAATGGTTTACAACATACCAGGGATGCACCTTAACCGCACGGAAAACACACGTTTACGGCACTCAGTAATATTCCGCCCACACGGGAAACACACGAAAAACACACGTAAAACACACGTTTTCGGCACTAATAAATATTTAGCCAGCACCTCGCTTTGGTCTGCAGGGAATAAATCCATGGCTCCATCTAGTAGAGAATCTGAAAAGTATAAGTTAGCTATGCCAATAAACAATTACTAAAAATATTAAAAATTATTTTTTGACTTATGAATTTACAGTACTCACATCAATTTAAGCGGCATTTCATTAATAACTATGTCATTTATTCAATTTGGAAATATGCATTATTAGATAAATTTTACTTCATCGTGTGTATTCGAACCTCGGCCATGTGTCGCTCCTTCAACCTGGAATCTGAAAGCCAGTCACTAGACCGTTCGGCCACCCGGGGAACTGATGACTGAGAAGAGTTAAACTAGCCTGTATTGGACGAGGCGCTCTCGTGTTTCGTCAAACCTAATAGGCCCCTATTCGGTCTCGAATATGATTTAAAGTTATAATTCTCCATAAAACAAAAAAAGTTTTATCATAAGTTTAGAAGGAAATATAACAATTTATATTGCTAACAGTAAAAATTTGATGTAGATATATAATAAATTGAATTATACAGAACGCAGAAGGCATTTATCAGTAGTAATTTGGTTGGAATCCTAATAGATACATATATCCTGTATAAAAAATACATTTTGTCAGTGGGATTGTGCTAATATGAAAATGGTTGCATGGTCAATATATGATGATTGATTTGAGTATAAATTCACGCTAGCAGTGGTGCAGAAATACGTACGTTGCCCATACGTGGGAACACACGTACTCAAATGAAAATTTCCCACACACCACACACATCCCACTTGATACGTGCGTTTTACGTACAAATTTACGTTTACATTGAGTACGTTTCGATGTCTGTGTGGGATATGTGCTGTCAAACAACGCATAAGCAGTGCAGTGCCTAATATAAGCGACTAAACATACGTTTTTCTATTACGTAGTGAACGTACGATGGCTGTGAGGGGTATGTTGCTGTCAGCAACGCATAAAATGTGCAGTGCTTGAACGCACGTTGCCCGCACGGGGAACACACCTCAATATAAAGGGGCAAATACATACGTTTTTTTTATTAAGTAGAGTACGTACGATGCCTGTGTGGGATATGTGCTGTCAAGCAACGCACAAGTCAAGTTTCGGAGGCGCCTGAACGGGGGGGAAGGTTTGCCCAACACGGGTAGCCCATAAATCCCAACATTTGCGTTTTGTTGGCGTATTAGAGACTGGGGACTAGCCTTGTATAGATGTTAAATATCATTGCCAATGACAAGTACGTATAGTACATTTTAAGTGGGGATACGGGGGATCCCGGGAAGAAAGTTTAGTTTTTTTATTTTCCAAAAAACTAGGACGACTCGGGGCAGCCCGTCGTGGGGGACTTTGTCCCCTTCCCTTGACGACCTCCTCCGACGACCCCCACAAACGATGCAAAGACTTGACGCCGCAAGTGAAAACCCCCCCTTTTCCTCCCCTTACCCGTGGATGGTTTTTACCAGCATGAACAAAAAATGAAAATATCAACTTTTTTTTTTTACCCATAAACTAATGGCGGGGCTCTGGGTGGGTCGTCGGGGAACCCTTCCCTTTGACTCCCTCCCCGAGGGCGACAACAATGAAACACGGCGGTATAAAAACAAGACGGAGACGACCACGACGTGGGGGGAACCCCTGCCCTCCCCTCCCTTTTGGCTGGGTTCTGACCAGCACAGCCTGTCCCAACCCTTGTCCCCCCCGCGCCCCATCCCCCCAACGTCCCTCCCTTCGTCTCGATTGGGCCAGTTGCAAAATATAAAGACGTTAAGCAATACCCAAATAAAATCAATAAATAAAACCCAACAAAATTTTAAAAGGCGGGGAAAGAAAAAAGTTCACCTCGAAAACATCAAGGGTAAAAACAGAATTATTATAACCACCCGAAACTGAGGCGATCCGGCGGTCGTCGTGGGGAACCCCCTCTCTTTTCCCCCTTGACGCCCTTCACCAACGACGATGACGACTAAATCAACACAAAACAAATGAAAAGGGTCGTGACGACCACGTTTTTAAGAACCCACCCCATTTCCTCCCCCCTCCCCCTTAGCGATTCCTCCGCTACCGTACTGTTTCCTCCCCCTACCCGTACTTTTTCCTTTCCGCCTACCCGTAGCGGGTTCCGACCTGGGCCCCCAGGTTTTTCATCTAAAGGGCCCAATTTAAAAAAATTTTGGTCCCAGTATAAGACTTTTTTCCCCCACAACCCCTGGCTAAGTGGCGCCATAATCCATTTCCGAAAAAAAATTTTTAAAAAACAAAAAAACACATAACGAAACCTCTAAGGGTACTTTTTCCAAAAGCTGTTAAATAGGTTTTGGGCCCCGGGGTTTTTTCCCTAATTTAAAAAAGGGAGGGGGCGCCCGGGTTTGTCTCCATTCAACCCCAAAGGGTTTCCCCATTCGTTTTCCCTGCCTGCCCTGTCGGGCCCGAAACTTAAAAATCACCGAACCGCTAAACGATTCGCTGAATTTTAAACAGACTTTCCCGGTACGATTTTTACTAAGAACTTTTTAACAAAATAAACTGGGGAGGGTGTGAACAAATGTATTTTTGAAATGTTAAATGGGAAAAAAAATTAGGTGTTTTTTGTTTATCTTGGAAATTAATCCGCTTATACTTTTTCGAACACGATTCGCTTTTTGAAGGGTTAAATTTAAAAAAATTTTAGGGAACGAAAAATTTCGTTTTTAAACCGCGTGATTTGAAAAAAATTTTGAGTACCCGGGAAACATCCCTTTCCTTCCCATTTTACCCCAAGGCGGGATCTGGGTTCAAAAGGGGGAAGGGGATCCCGGGGTACTATCACATGGCTCCTCATTTCGTTTAAACAACGATTTTGGCTTTTCCCCCTAGTATACTTTCGGGAAAAACCTCGAGCATTGGCATGGCTTTTTGGGGGAAAAAGGCGCGCATGCCCCGCGGGAAAACCCATATTAGCGTAGGGCTTTTTAATTTTATTAGGAAAAAACTAGGAAAACGCTTAAGTCCCGCCCCTTTGGGATGGATGATTTTTTTCGTTGGGTTTTTTAGTTTGCAAGGACCACCTTTTCCTTTGAAAGTCCCTTTTTTGAAAGCTTTTTTGGTGATTTTTGGGTCAATTTTTTCTATTGTTATTTGTAAATTGTTAGGGAAAATTCCAAAAAAAACTCATAAAAAAACCTTTTTTTCTATTTTCCCTGGCAAAACTTCTAAAAATTTTTTTTTCCCGAAAGCAATACAAAAACCCATTACCTTAATGAACATGAAAAAGATGAACGTTGTAGCTCAACCCCTTTTCCCAATGCACCCCAAACAAAATGGGGGGTCTGGGATGCTTTGCGGGTGGTCAGATTTGCGCCATTCCCAAACATGACCATTACCCCTTTTGGTAGGGGGGGGGTTTCTACGAGGGTGAGTTTGTTTTTGGGGAAACGCTACTGAAAAGCTTTTGGGAAACCATGTGGGGTGAATTTGTGAAGTCAGTGGGTTTTTTTTGGGGGTTGCTTGGGGTGGGTTCCAGCCCTTTAAGGCACGTACGGTATTTGAAAATGTTGTGGTCTATTGTGTAATTAAACCGGGGTTTTAAATTTTGTATTTATCTACTCTTTTTTTTTTTATCACTTCTCCTTCCCCTCATTGTTGCAACGGCTGTCGGGGGCATTGAAACGTGGGGGAAACCGGGGGGATTTTTTTTTTTTTGCGCGCTTGTGTTTAAATTTTTTTGAACTGTTTTCGAGTGCGTGTATTAAAACTTGAGGGGGGGGGGTTTTAACCCAAAAACGCCCATAAAAGTGATGGCGGACATTGCTTGCCGGCGCAGCATTCCCGGCCTTTTTGAAATTTTCCCCGGGACGACCCCGGGGACCCTCCCTTTTTTGGGGCCCAAGGTTGAGGGGGAGGTTGGAATTGGGGGAGGGCGACGCCCCCCACCCAAACCTTGCGATGATACAGTGGGGCCCTAGTGCTTGGACGCCATTAAAAATTTTTCGGTACCCACGTTCTTTTGGGTCCCCATAAAAAGAAAAGCCCCCCGACGAAAATTTCTGGGGTTTTTGCTTTCTTTTTCGGCACCGTTTCCAGCGGCTGGTGACCGGGGTACTGCTGGCGCGCTGCGTGCCTTGGCGCTAACTGGCGCAGCGTTACGCGGGTGGGATTTAAAGGGAAGGGGCTTCGTCGACGGGAAACCGGGGTTCAGACGGCGCTGAAAGGGAGTACGGCGTTTGTCAACTATTTTGGGGGCCCGCGGGCAACGGGAGCAAAAGGGGGCGGGAGGGCAGCATCCCGGACGACCCCTTTCTCCGCGTAAAATCCGGGCCATCGCGGGATTTTTAACACACGGATGGGAGTGACCGCCCAGGGGGGCCAAAAGGTGGGGAAGGGCTATAAAACCAACTGCACCCCTTTTTTCGTCACGGGGTAAACCGGAAGAGATTTTGCTTCCTTGGGGGAGATCGCGGGCGGGGGACCAAGCTTCAGGCGAGCGTGTTTAAAAGGCCCCGCCTCTATCGCCCGCCCCCGCCAGCCATCTGTCCGTGGAGCCTAGTTTCTGTCGCCGAGCCCCTACCAAAAACGCTACCCCGGGAGGAGGTAAATTTCCCCCGGCCGGGCAAGCTGCACCCGCCCATTTTGTGGAAAACCGCGCGATATCAATACCCTTTTCATAGGCGGGCCTCGACCCATTCAGGGCACAGCCATGTGCCTGCTTGGCGAGCTTTTTACGCGGGGTTGGGACCCCAAAGTAGGGGGATATGCTTGGCAGTTTTGGACAGTATGCAGTGTAGGGGGTGGGAAACGGGGAGGGGGGGGGGCCCCCAGTGGGGCTAGAAAGGCCCGAGTAGAGTGCTGGATTGGGGAAGTAAATTCCATTTCAAGGAACTGCCCGGGATAGAAAGGGGGGGGGAAAAACAGCACCCAAAGGGAAATTTTCCCGTGGGGCCCATCTTTTCCCAAAACCATGGGTCAACGCTGCAAGTCCTTGTAACGTTTTTCCCCCTTTTTCAAAAGTAACCTCAACCCTCTTTCGGAAAGGGGTGTATTACTAAAGTTTTTGACACAAATTTACAAGGGGCATAATAAGACCACTGTTGACAGAAACAGATCCCCGGGAGTAAATTTTTTGTTTGGCTCTTAGACACGGGTTTCTCTGTCACACTTGTAGGTGATGTGTTTTTAAAGTATTTTTACAAAAGGGAAAAAGGAAGGGTCAAGAGGAAACCCCGCCCCATTGCGCTACCTTGTGGCCATTTGCAGGGGAAGGGGAAAAGTCACTCTAAAATGTAAGGGTGGAGTGGGGGTAATCAGAGGCTTGACCTGTTTTTTTATTACCTGCTTTATTAGACCCCATTTTTCCTAGGGGGGGGAATTTTTAATAAACTGCGGCAAACATCTCATTCCCACCTGGGTGAGGGGGGAGGGACCGTAGGGGTAGCCCCCAGGTCTTTGGGTCCCCGTTTGAAAAAGCTTTTGAAAAAGAAAAAAAGGAGATTCCAAGCACCAGTTAGTGAAACCCGGGAATACGCGCCCGGACAGAAAAAGCAGTGTAGTGGGTGGAAAGAGCCTCATTAAAATGTTGTGAAAAGGAGTGAAATGCTCTCCCACTATAAAAAAGCTTCCCCAACTGATTTTTTTCTAGGGAAGGGAAGGGGTTTTTTTTTCTGAGACCCATTTTAAAACAAAATCTTATTGTCCATCAAAATCGCCACAGGGGAGCCCCAAACCAGTGCGCTGGGGACGCGGGCCCAGGGAAACGCTCGTAATGGGAAAGTGTTGGCCCACATCATTTATGGTTTAATCGGGGATGACATATTTCAAACCCATTTCGATTTCAGGGGGCTTAGCTGTCCGGTTCTGGAAAAGCTAAAAAGAGGGGTGGGTTTTGGGGTGCTAGATTACAGGCCGTTTAAATCAAAAAAACTGGGGTTGACCCCCTGACATGCTCCATGGGGAAAAGGGGAAATTTTCCCCCAATTAGAAAGGGGAAAAATTTTTGACTACTTTCGTCTTTCTAAAGGGGTATTACCGATGGGGGTTTGCACCACCCCCCCGATGGGTCCCAAAACACCTTTTTTTGGCGGCACAGGGGGGTTCTGGGGTTTCCCAAAGGGCATGCCTTTCGGTTTTAAAGGGGCCCCTAGCCATCCCTTAAATGGGTTAAATGGAAAAAGGGTACTTGAGGGTGCTTTTTTTAAATATGTTATTTTTTCCCTTGACGATTTCGTTGTATACTCAAATAGTGGGGAAAGAGCACGTGCGACATGTAGCTGACGTCATGGGGGGTTTGGCACCAGCAGGGCTCACTATAAACCCCTAAAAAATTTACATTTATTCAAAAAAGCTGCAACTCCTGGGGCACAAAATTTCAACCCGGAAAGTGCCCTGTCCCAAAATTTGGGGGGAAAGGCAAAGCAAAAGGTTCCCGTACGCCTACTAATTTAAAAAAAACCTGAAAAAGATTTCTGGGGTCTACCCGGGATTCTACGGGGCTTACTTCCTAGATTCAGTGGTGGGGGGCCCCTTTTCCTCCCCACTAACTTTTAAAAAAAGGGGGTTTCGTGGATGGGGGGGCTGTGAACCCAAAAGGGCTTTCGATGAAATTTCGAACCCACATACAACCGATACTTTTTTAAAGCTCCCCCCATAGGGATAGGGGATTTCCTACCCAATGCGATGGTCTGGGGAGGGTTTTGGGGCCTTTTTCATCCCAGGCAATGGCCAATTAGTTTTGCGTCTCCCCAAAATTGCCCATCATGTGAACGACCCGTACTCTATACAAAACGGGGAGGGGTTAGCTGTTGGGGGGCCGGTAAATAATTCAAACCCGTTTTGTGGAAATGTCTCTTTTTTAACAGTAAAAACGGATCATCCCTGCCCTCAAAAATTTTGTTTACTATGGACCCCCCCCTACGGGGCGGGTTAAGGGGTTTGGGAAATTTGCGAATGATCCCAAATTAGATTGCACTTAAATACCCTTGGGCGGACCCTTTCAAAACTTGGCAGCTGATTGCTTACCCAGACTCCTCGGGCAGGGGCGGGGTCCAAGCCCACGCGCGAGAGTTTAGTGGACGAGTTACTGCCATAGAGGACGCGGATGAGGGAACCTCCACGGAGGGGTCAGGAAAAACGCGGGGCCCGTCTCACCCTTCCACCAAACAGTGGCTTTGGTTTTTTCCATGGGGAAAGGGGGGGAAAAAAATTGCATTTGCCCCGACACGGGTCGTGGGGGGACCTTCAGCGAAAGGACCCGCGGCTTGCACCCCTAATCGCAAAGGCTAGAAGCGGGGGGGGTTTAAGGGAAAACGGAAATGACGCTAAAAACGCTTCGCGTGCCCCTTTTAAATAAAATCCCGTCAGAACAAGATGAAAGGGTTCGGCAGCTAACAGGCTTAAAAAAAATTGTGCCACGAGAGCAAAAAAAGACTGGGGTTGGGCCAGGTTGCACGATATCCCGTTAGTTTCCCATCTCGGGAAAAAAGAAAAAACCCATTAAAACGTATCATGGAATTTTTTACCTGGGCGGGTGTTCGCGAGATTCGGGCCCTTTACAAAAGGGGTTTTGAAGTGTGCCAAAAGGACTAACCTAGTAAAAACCTAAAGCCTGGGGGGCTTATGTAGCTCGTAGCCCCCCGGCGGGGGCCCAAAAATATTTTTCATTTTTTTTAATTTGGTTTCCTTACCCCCCTACTTTCCGAAGGGCCCGGGGGGCCAAATACATTTTTGGGGATAGTTGATGATTTTACAAAAGGGTGTGAGTTTTATCCCCGGAAAAAAAGGTGCTACATCTAAAGGGGTTCGTGGGGGTGTTTTAATGGGAGTTTTGTTGTGGGACTTTTTTTGTATCACAAATTGCGATCGGACAAGGGTTTAGGCCAAATTTTTTCTAGTAACAAGGGAAAGGGACGCCTGCTCTTCACTGGGAAATTAAAAGCTAAATATATTCCCCCGCTAAAAGGCCATCCCCGGAAATATCACTAAAAGAAGTAAAAAAAACCCAAAGCAGTGTATCGCCCCGCCTTACCACGGAACATAAATCGTGGGTTACGGTTCCCGAGATCGGGCTTTGCTTGCTACCCGCCGTGCAAAAACAACTGGGTTAAACCCCGGCCTACCTCACCCGGGGTGGGGAGCTAAGGTTTCCCTTGTTTGAAAACGGGGGTGGTCGGCCATTTTCACCTCCCAAAAAAAAAAAAAAGGGGGGGGAGTCGCCGAATTTTCCCAAAACAATTTGAGGGGGACCGTTTAAAGCTTGCGCGTCCACTACGGCTCAAGCACGCGGCGACGCAGGAGGTTCAAACCCCGGGTTCTAGAAAAGGGGTAGAGAGATGTACTTTTAGCAGTGGGTTAAATTATTTTTTAAGGAACACGCACTTGTTTGTTTTACGCGTCAAAGGGGATACCTAACTTGGCAAAAAAGGGGAGGGGCCTTTGGGCGTGTGCAAAACGAAAAACAAAATGTTATAAAATTTGTAGACCCTTTTTTCGGGGAAAACGCATGGGAACTAAACAATGTTGATCAATTTCACCCCCCTACTTTACACAACCTAAAATGGGCTAGTGTACCCGGGCCCGACCCTACCGCCCCACACAAGCAACAATAGAACCCATCACCCATACCGCGGGCTCCACCCCCCCATGGGTACAACTTACAAATCGCCCAAAGGGCCCGTCCCAAACCCAGTCATCATCTGATTAAACGTCCCTCCACTAAAAGTCATTAGCTTTGTGTAAAAGTTGTTTTTTTAAATTGTAAATAAATATTGTAATGGGGGAAAAAGGGAGGTTTAAATGTAAAAAAAATATTTTTAATTTGGTGGTACAATGGAATACGTAATAAGTGTGAAAAGTAGTGTAGGAGAACAATGAAATTAAGGAAACCATGGGGAACATATAAAAAAGGTTTAAACAGGACAATCGACATGTCAACTATTATTATTTATTAAAAAATTTTTGGGGCCCGGGGAATTTCTTTTGTTATATTTGTGTAAAGACCAGGCGTAGGGGTATTGTTGGGAGAAAATACACATCACAAAAATTTTGATTTTACCCCGAGGGGTGCCCTTTTGGGTTTTTTGTGTGCCCCTTTGGGAGTGATAGGGGTCCTATGGTGACCGGGGAATGTTTGTAAAATATTATGTATTTTTTAAACCTTGAGTAAAACAATTTTTTGAAAATTTTCAAATGGATTTGGGTTTTCCTTGGGGTTAAAGGGGTCCCCTTTCGGTACATTTTTCTTTAAACATTTTTTGTAATAAAAATTTATGATTATGGTAGCCCGTTAAAATATTTTAAAACTAAGCTACGGTTTTCCCCAAATCTTTTTTAAACGATGGGGTTTTTTCATTTTTGAAACTTGTACATATTTTGTCTCCTTTATTTTTAATTTGTCTTTTTTGTGTTTTTTTCACCCCTTTTTTTTAGGGGGGGGTCATGGCAATGCACCCCAAAACATATGGGTGTCTGGGATCGTTTGGGGTTTTTCGGGTTTTGCCCCCATTCCCACTGACCAGTTACCCATGTGGTAGGGGGCGTTTTTCTGACGAGGGTGATTTTGGGGGTTTGGGGGACGCTACTGAAAGGCTTTTGGGCCAATGTGTGAACTTGGGGAACCCAGTCGGTAAGGGTGGGGTTTTCCCTTGGGTGGGTTTCCCCCCTTGTAAGGGCGACGGATTTTTGGTTTTGTGCCCTATTGGGGTAATTAAACCGTTTTAAAATTTTTGGGTTATATTATCTATCTCTTTATTTTTTTTATCACTTCCCCTTTCCCCCCCTTTTTGCAAGGGCCGGGGGTTTCGTGGCTTTTGCACCTTTTTGGTCAGAATCGGCCCAAAAGGCACAAAAAACCACAAAAAATTCGAAAAATCTTTAAAAGAACGATTTTTCATGAAAAATTTTCTTCGTTTTGTACCCAAAAACAATACAGTCTGATTTCCCAGAAATTTCGTGGTCCCCTCCCAATTTTCATCAAGACGGATTCCCCTTTTTGCCTGGAAGAGCAAAAAAAAACCCAAAAAAAACAAAAAAAAAAAAAATTAAGCTAAATTTTTTGAGGGGGTCCAGTAAAATTGAAGTCACGCTTCGCTATCCCATAAGTGACTAACCCCGCTGTTTTTTAAAGCGGCGGGCCCTTAAATTTGGCAACAACAAATTATTTAAGTTTCGGGGGGTTTTTTTGTCATCAAAAAACGTACATTAACAATTTAATGAAGTGATCCCCCTTTTTTTTTTTAAATCCCCCAAATTTTTTTTTCCCCTTTTTAAAGAATGCTCAAGTAAAAACGTCGGCATCCTTTTGAACATGCTAAATATGCCTCAAAAAAGGCATTTTAGGGAAAGGGCAGGCATAGCTATTCAACAGCTTTCGAAAGGGTTCCCTTTAAAGGGAAAAGGAATAATGTCGACAGATTATATGCCCAAATTAAACTGGGTTTGGGAATTTTTCGGCCCCTTTTCCCAAAGTGAGAAAAAGGAAGGAAAATAGTACCTTTAAAACGGGAAAAAAAGGATTTATTGGTTATAACAAATTTCTATTTTTTTTTCTTATTTTCGTATGAGTTACCCCAATTATTTTCGGGGAGGGGGGGGGGGGGGGGGAAATATTTTTGTCGAATACAAAAAACAAGATAAAAAACCCCCAAAAAATTTTTTTTTTGCTTGGCCTGAAAAATGTGGCAACTGGGGAAAAAAAAAAACGGGAAAACTCGCACTCGCACGTTTTGCACCCCTTTTTTAAGCAAATTTTTACCCCAAAATAGGACAATAGTCCCTTAAAAATGCCTAAAAAGGCCCTTTACTCATGAGTAAAATAAATGCATATTTTTGGCACCCTTTAACACTTTGAAACATACTTAAAACTTTTTTCCCCAGGCGTTTTATTACCATAAAAAAAAAAGAGATTTCCTAAACTCCTAGCTCACTCATTACCCCAAAGTGTGGGTGGAAAAACATCTCTGAGTGGGTGGGAAATAAAACCACGGTTTTTAGGGTCCCTTAAATGGGTGCTTTGGGAAGTCATCGGGATACATTCGGGGAAAGGTTACGGGGGAAAGGGAAAAAAAGGGGCACCACGTTTAATTAGGGTTTCCTTTTCCCTTCCCTCGCAAATTGTTTTGGGTTTAAAAACAAAAAAATTGAAAATTGCGGACCTCTAAATAACAAAATACGTTTTGTGTTTAATATTGCGGGGGTTTAATTTTTAAAACCAAATTTTTATCGCATCTTGAAAACGGAAATAAGGGGGTGGGTTCATAAAAAACCCTTTCGTCGGGGTAAATTTTTTTTATTTGCTCATAAAAACCCTGAAAGGGGGGGGGTTTGGGGGAATTTAAAATGCTGGCGGGGTGAAAAGGGCTCGTTGGTTTTTTTGGGGTTTAAAGCGCTCTGCTTCCAATGCAGAAGAAAAAGGGGTTTTCGTTTTTTTTTTTTGCCGCTTTAGGAAAAAGGAGTTTTTATCTTTTTGGTGGGGGTTTTCAAGTTCTTTCATTTTTTTGGGTTTTAGGAATGTGTAAACGGTGACTTTGGAGCCGCCCCTAAACGGGGCCCATTTTTAAATTCTAGTGTTCTGAAAAAGCAATTGTTAATTCAAATACTGCCCCGAATTTCCTGTCCCACTAGTTTTTAAATCGGTTTTTTCCCCTCCCAAATGTGCTGGTCTCCTTTGTTGGTCATTGTTCGCTGGATGATTGTGTGGGCGCCCTAAAAGGGTTGGTTTGGGGTCGGTTTTTAAATAAAAATGTTCACCACTAAAAATAAATTTTATTGATTGATTTTAGTAGCAAAAAAATACGATTAAAAAAATGTAATCAATCCGAAATTACAAATCCACCCCCGCGGGGGTCCCCCGTTTTCCAGTCGATGTTTTAAAAACCCCTGGGTTTTTTTTTTTCCCGCTAAGGCCTATTTAAAAATTGATAAAATTTTTTAGAGGGGTGGGGTTTATTTTTATACTCGTTTTACTATACACTCCCACTTTCAAATAAATCCGCATGAACCATGCTGTAAATGGGCGGGCCTTTATGTTGTAACTAACAACGAAAATTGAAACCCCCCAATTCGTTTTTTCCTGGCTCTTAGGAAAGTGTTTTTTTTCCTAACCGCCATAG
Source organism: Sweltsa coloradensis (assembly GCA_024449915.1). NCBI lineage: Eukaryota > Metazoa > Arthropoda > Insecta > Plecoptera > Chloroperlidae > Sweltsa > Sweltsa coloradensis. The sequence goes on from JAMZAV010003496.1 coordinate 219,288, forward strand.
TTTTAAAAAAGGGTTTCTTTTGTTGTTTTTTTAAAATTTGGGCTGAATTTTTTTGTGAACTGGTAAGCATTTTCTATTTACTTTTTTTGCTCATTTTGAGATGGGAAATTTTGGGTTTTTTGGGCTTCTCTTTTCTTGCAGAAAAAAAAAACCGGGGAAAGACGATTTTTAAAAAGTCTTTCGAAATTTGTTTTTCTTGTTTTTTAAATTATGAAAGTGAAAATTTACCCCTAGAGTAATTACAAATAAGGCTTATGTAGTTAAACGAATTTTAAAGGACCGTCCTCAAACCCCGCGAAAAAAATTAAAAAAAATATTTCAGGCCCCCGAAACTTTTTTAAAAATATTTTAAAAAAAAATAGTCAAACGGTTAAAGAGCGACGGGGGTAATCTTAGAAAAAGCCCGGGGAAAATTTAGGGGTAGAAGCTTAAAAATACTCTGAAAGAAATTTCCCAACAGACGCCCCCCGGGTTGTTTAAAAGTTTTTTCTTGGGTTTTTGAAAAAACTAAAAGAAAAAAACCCTACAAACAAAACGAAAGGGAGAAAATTTTTGTGAACTCTTTCCCACTTACACGTGTGCCCTAGGTACTAAATATAAAAATGTTTAAAATTTTTAGAATCCTGGCAACTTTTAAACCCCTTGTGTGTTTTCTATAAAGAATAGGGCGTGAGAAAGGCATTGGAAACAAATTTTGAAAGATTTCGGCGGGGGGGGTGGGGGGGGGGGGTTGGGGGGGTTTTTCCTACAAAATTCCGTGGGTGAAAGCTTTAAATTTTTTTTCCCATACTCTTTTTATTTTCTTTCATGTTTTTAACGGGAAAAAAAGGGGAAATTTTCAAGGGTTCCCTTTTTTGTTTATAAAGGGATAAACCTTCTTGCCCTTTAAAATTTTAAAAATTTAAAATAGCTAAAAAAACTAAAATTTAACTTCCTGCACTTGGACTCTTTTAAACGATTTTTTTACACCCAACTATCTGAAAATCTAAAAACAAAAAAAATGACCGTGAATTTTAAAAACATTCCCCCTCCCCCTCCCCCCCCACCGGTTCCTTGGGCCACTGGGGTAGGAGGGTTTGGGAGGTGGGGGGAGAATGTGTTAAAGTTTGACCCCCGTTTTGGGCCCTGGGGGAGTTTGAACCGGGGTATTCTACTTTTATCGTTGGAGCGAGATAAAGGGCAAAGCCCTCCCCCGCAAACATCACTCGTAAGTAGGGGGTATTCTACTTTCTACCCCACCTGGGCGACTCTGGCAGTTTTCCCCTTCGGAGACCTTCCCTTTCCCCCTGACACCCCCCCAAAAACATTTTGAAAAATTAAAAAAACTGATTTATTAAAAATCCCCCCTCAAACGAATTTTGCATTTTTGACTTTGTTTAAATAAACTATTTTTTTTGCCGTATATTTTCAGCCAAAAACAGTATCCCCCACGAAAAACAAATTTTGTCAATCATTAAAATTTTGATATGAAAAATTGGGGTCCTTAGGCTTAGGGTTTAAATTTAAACCCCAAAACCCTTGGAAATTTTAAAACATTTGTTATTCATTTTTTTGTTTTGGGGTTTTTTTTGTCATTGTTATTTTTTTGGGGAAATCGAAACTGCCATGTGCTTTTTTAAATATTATGTACAAAGTCCCAAAATAAAAACTATATGTATGTGTCGTGGACCACAGGAAAACGTAAAGTCCCCGTCGCGTTGATGGATAAAACGTTTTTGTAAGTTTTTATTTTGGGGGGGGATCCCCTTTACTTATCAATGGCTTTTTGAAAAAAAATTTTTTAGGGGATTGTTTTTTCAAGTTTCATTTGTTACTTGTTAATTGATATTAAAAACCTCAAAAAACTTAATTAAAAAAAACCTTTTTTTTATATTGGGTTTTTTTTGGGTAAATTTTTTCAACTTCATCTTTCGAAAAACAAAACATTACTATTTAAACCCTTTAAAGTTTTATGTGAAATATTGGGCGTTCTACCCCCCCATTTGGTTTAGAATCGGCCCCCAAAATCACGAAAATATCGCACTAAAAATCGAAAAAAAAACGTAAAAAATACGATATTTATGGGGGAAATTTTTTCTTTTGATTGTAAACCCAAAAACGTTGGGAAAAATTTTAAGTTCAAAAATTTTCGGGGAAAAACCCCCAAAATTTCATCAACTCGGGATATTTCCGGGTTTTTCCCGAAATCGGGGCAAAAAAACAGACAGAAAAAAAAACAAACAAAAAAAACAACATTGGAGGTAAATTTTTTTAGGGGTCAGTGAAAATTTATGTTTTCCGGGTTTGCTTTGCTACGCTCGCTAAACCCCATCCAACAAAAAAAAATAAATAACTCAAGGAAAAAAAAACCCTACATAAATAAAACTCGTAAATTTTCAAATGCCCGCACTAAAAAAAAAACTGTTTTTTAGTGTAAAGACAGGGAAAATTTTTAAAGGGCCCAAACCCAAACAAACCTGAGGCGCTAAACATCATCGCCCAGCGGCGGGGCAAATGACAACTTAAGACCGGGGGGGGGGGGAATTTAATAAAAAACCCGTCATCCCAAACTTTACATGATTCAACCCCCGGACAGTGCCAGTTAAAAAATAAAAATCGCTCATTCCCTCAACCCTCTGTATAAAACTCTCTTTTTAATGTTGGTAGGTAGTGTTTACGTTACTTGTAGCGTCAGTCCCTCCCTGTTTCATCTCTGGAGTTGGTAGGGCCTTTGGGTTTTTTTCCCCGAGGGCGGGGGGAAATTACAGGGAAACTTCCCGGGGGTGAAAGTTTTTTTGGGTATACCGAGCTGAAAACTTTGATTCACTTCACTCCCCGCAGAGTAAAAACCCCCTTTGGGGGAGATTTCGGTTTAAAATCAAAAGGGCCCCAAATAAAGAGTTGATTTTTTGTTTGGGAAATTTTTTTTAAAAAAATCAGCTATTTTTGGAAAGGGTTTAAACCCTTTTTAAAAACCCTGACTTCCAAAAAATTATCATTATTTAATTTTAGAGTTTTTCCCCTTTCAGTTATAGAACGGAAATTTTTTTTTAAAATTTTTTTTATAAAAAATGATTTTTTTAGTGAATTTTTTTTTCATGCAAAAAATTAAAAGGGTGAGATTTTCTACTTAAAAAAAAAAAATTTTAAACCTTTCCCAAAAAATTTTCCTCCCTAGTCTTTTAAGCAAAGAAGTTTTTTTGGGTTTGACAAACATGATATCAAGAATTTTAAAGGTTGTTTAATTGAAATTTTGAGTCAAAAAAGTGTAAAAAAATAAGATATATTTATACACAAAGGGATAAACAATAGGGGGATATTAAATAGTCAAGCCCTTATGAACTACTGACAAATTAATAGGGGGAAAAAAACGTCCGGTATAGAGAAAAAGGATAAAGTTTTTCTCAATTCAAGGGAAAAAGGAAAAAATTTCCCCAAAAAAAGTTTTTTTACCGCCCCCTTTCAGAATGGTTGACATCCATGACGAATTTATAAAAAGATTAATTAATTGAGGTAAAGTACAGGATCAAAAATTGATTCCTTATCAACCCCTCCCGTAAATATGTAACGAGGGTTTTTAAAAAGTTTTCAAAAAGAAAAAACTAAACAGTTATATTGTAGGCTAGACTCCCTTTTCCAATACTTCATCACAGGGGCGAGCGTAGCAAATTGGGAAACGGGCAATCTGACCTTTTTCCCGATGGCGATTTGGCGTTTCAATTTATGCTTTACATTTTTTTTTAATGCTTTTAAATAAATTTTTTTTGGATTGTTTATATGGTTTTTGGGTTTCGCAGTTTTGGGAAGCACAAACAGGAAACAAAAATAATTTTTGCATGGGGGGGGAAAATTTAGTAAACATTTGTTAATGCTCACCTGTCAACCTGACAGCCATTTAAAAAAAAAAAATTTGGGGTTTCAAAACGCTCCCATTTTACTTTAACAAGCAAATTTACCTTTCAAGATGGCTTTCAAAATTTTCACGAAAAATTGGGGTAAGACTGGTGATCTAGAATACTAGATTTAAATGTTTTTGCTCTAAAAATCGTCCCGCGGCCCCCTCACGACCTTTCCCCTTTTGCTTTAAATACACAGAAACTTTTCTGTCAATACCCCAAAACCCCTGCATACGCCCCAAAATCAAAACAAAGTTTGGGTACCTAAAAGCCAAAACACTTTCCGGCGAAGGGAAAATTCAACTCCATAGGTCAAGAGACAAATTTTAAATTTAAATTTAAATAAAAATGCGGGTAATGCTCAACTAGTAAAAAGTGCGATTCATGAAATTATCGTTTTTGTACCCAAGAAAATTTAAAATTCGTAAAATTTCTCACGAATTTGGTTTCCCAGAGGGGACTCCGGGGCATTTTTTGTTTTTAATGAAGTATTGCACAAATTTTACTAGGTAAATAATAAAATTATTATGAAAAAAAGCAAGTCTTTCCCCTAAATGCAATTTAAAAAAAAAAATTTAAAAAATAAATTAGAAAACAGTATATTTTTAAAAATATGGACAAAAGATAATAAAAATTAGGGAAAAATTAAAAACAAATGAATTTTTGGGGATATGGGTTTAAAAAAATAACCCAAATAAATAAAAACGTATGAAGAGTCTAGTCATATAACTGAATTTTTTTTGTGGAGGACATTAAATCAAAGCACCCAATTTAACCCCGTAACCCCGGGCGCGATAGACGAAGGCGATAACCAACCCCAAAATCGATATTTTTTTAATAGGAAAAAAATAGCAAAACCCTGGGATGGACAGTGGGGAACCCCCCGCGGTCAAAGGGCCAAAACAAAACCCAAAACCGATTTGAACAACTTTAAACTTATTAAAGGTTTCCCGTTGCTGGGGCGGGCTCCAAAGTCCCCGTTTACATTACATTTAAAATGGAGTAATTTTTTTTCCTTTTTTTATTTTTTTATCCCCCCCCTATGGGGTATACCCTTTCTAGCAAAAAGCGATATAACATGAAACTTTTAAACAAAGCAAAATCATTTTTTTTTAAAAATTTTGATTAAAAGGAAACCCTTTAAAACCCTTTGGGGCCAAATGCGCCCCTCTAGCCAGGGGGTTGAGGAGGAGGAGGGTCCCATGCTGGTCCCAAAAACCCGCCATGGGGAGGGAGGAATGGGGGCTTCTCCTTTGGGGGTCGTCCCTCGTCCCCTTTTTTCATCGTTCATTTGGGGTCATTATCGTCGTCGGGGGGGTCGTCAAGAGAAGGATGACCCACCGCCAAGCTCACCTCTAATTCGAGAAGATACTACCCTACACAAAACCTTGGCGAAAAGGACTTTTTCAAAACAAAAACCCTTTTCAACCCTGAAAAATCAATGAAATTTTTAAAAACACTATAAAAAATTGAAAACCCGGGAAAAGGTTATTCAAATTTTTTTTAAAACCCCGAAGGGCCCAAAAAATTTAAAATTTATTCGGGTCCCATTTTTTCCCTAATGTTAATGTATACCTGAACCCGTTTTTACCAAATTATTTGACCGGGAAATTCAAGAACCCTGACCGGAGGAAAAAACACTCTAATTTAGTCTTAATCTTCTGTTTTACGTGTGGTTTCCCAAACCAAAAAAAATACTTTTTTTGGGCTTTTTATTAATGTTTTTATTTTAAATTTTATTGTGCCCGGAATTTTTTATATTTTCGGGGGTGTAACTAAATTGTTTTTAAAGTTTTCTATAAAAATACTCCCCGTCTTTTTTTTTTGTTTTTTTGCCCTTTAAACCCAAAGGTTTGAGTAAAATTTTGGGTGAAAAAAGGCCCGACAACCCCTTAGGTAAAATTTCGAAACTGCCTTGGGGGGTGTTTGGGGGGGAAAAAATTTCCCCCGAAAATAACCTTAAAAAAATTCCCTAAATTTAACAAGTAAAAACGGTTAAATAAGTATTTATTATTTCTACAATATTTCCCTTTTTTTTTCAAACTTTCAAATTTCCCTTTTTTAAAAAAAAGTGTGAAAGGTATGATTTCTATTTAATTACACCCTTTTCAATATTTTTTTTCTTGGGCGTAAAATTTTTTTTAAATTCCCTACTTTCCCGGGGAAGTTTTTCGGTGGTGTTGGATTAAAATGTTTAAACGTATTAGAACTTCCCGGGCCCTTAAAATTAAAATTCCACTCAAACGCGGGAGCAAAGCTAAAAATTTCTTCGAATTCAGCGGAAAATCAAGTTGGAAAACTTACCCAAAAAACTTTTTGTTGTCCTTTAAACAGGGCAAGCGAAAAATTCCCTGTTTTTAGAGAAGTGGTTTTTGACCTTGCCTTTTAGAAAGAGGAGCCATTTGTAAGTATCTAGTAGGCCCGTGGTTGAAATTGGGACACTTGGTTTTTCAAAAGTTTAGCCCCCTGCTCCTTTTAAACCCTTAAAAAAAAGCCATGCATTACTATCTGCAAGCCCAAAAAAAAAATCACTCGGGCCAGTCATAATACAAATAACCCCCTTTTTTTGGGCCAAAAAAACTTGGAAACCCAAAAATTTTTTAAATTTTTTCTGCTCCCCTTTAAAAAAACAAAAAACAAAAGACTTTTTCAAGGTTTAAAATTTTTTTTCCTTGACTTTTTTTAAAATAAATGCGAAAATTTTTTTTTGTAAATTGACCCTAAGTGGAAAAAAAAAACATTTTTTTTTTACCCAAAATTTTTTTTTTCTCCCTTTTTTTCGTGTCAAATTTTAATCTACTACAGGGTAAAAAATATTTCCCCTTTTTTTTTTGTTTTTTTCCCTCCCAATTTGATTTTTTTAACCATTTCAAAAATTTTTCTAATCATTAGAATTTAGGAAAAATTCTACTAATTCTGACTAAAAAAGAGCAGCCCTTTAAAAAACTTTGGCAATTTTATAAGTAGATTTTTAAAAGTGGCGATTAGCCCACTGACTTATAAGGGTTTAAAACTTGCTCAGTTGGGATGAACTGAATTTTCCCTTAAAGGCCCTTTTTATTAAATTCCCTGGTCATGAAGCAAAAAGAACCAACTTTTCAAAATAACCGCCCAAATTTTTACATCTAAATCCAAAACGTCCCTTTTAAGAGCGGATTTCCATTGAGATTGATTCTGGAACAGTCGGATTTTTCCCTCTAGATTCAATTGGAAAAGCTAGGCTTTATAGGATTTCTAAATTTGGAAAGAAATTTGAAAAGCAACTTGTTGTTAGAGGGGGTGGGAGCCCCCCGGGGACCCCGGGTCGGCTCTAAGCTCCCTTTTCTGAGTGGGGAAGCTTCTTGTTACGTCTGAGAGAGGTGTACCTGCTCTCGAGGGGTGTGTCTATTTTGCACGCGCGCTAAACGCACTCAGCAAAACATTTTCTAATTTTTAAAAACTACAAAATAAAGTAGGTTTCCTTTAAAAAAGGCTCAAAAACCCCAAATGTAATTAAAATAATATGTGAGGGTTAGTAAAAAAACCAAAAACCCCCTTTTCAAACAAATTTAATTTTTTTTATGCGTGAATACCGGAAAAATTTTCCACCGGGCCCGGGGCCGGGGGGAATTTGGCCCCGAGCAAGCTCTGCTTTAAACGTAAAAGGCGATTTTGAGAAAAATCCAAACTCGCAATCATAAAATTTTTGTGAAAGGAAAATACATACTTCCCGAAACAGAGGCGAGCCCCTGGCCCCAAAGCGCATTGATTAAATTTTTTCCATAAAAATGGGTTTTTTTTTCTTTTTTCTATTTGTTAAAGGTTATTTTTTAAAAATGTGTTTTTAAAAATTTGTAAAAATGTCTATTAAAATTTCAATCCCCTAATTTTAAAGATCAAATAATTATTTAACGTAATCGAAGTGGGGCCAAAAATTTAATTTTAAAATTCTGCAGTTTTTGGGGGAGGGGCCGGTTTAAAAATTTTTAAAAATAATAAACATTAATATTATTCAGTTTTTTTTGGAGGTGCCGGGGAAAAAATCTTAAAAAATCATTAATATTCTTAAGTTTGGGAGGTGCCGGTAAAAATTTTTAATTTAAAAATAATCATTAAAAATTTTTCTTTTTTTTGGTGGGGGTGCCGGGTTTAAAAATCGTAATAAACATTTAAAATTCTACAGGGTTTTGGGGGAGGTGCCGGGGAAAAAAAACCCTTAAAAATCATTAAATTCTACAGTTTTTTTGGGGGTGCCGGGTAACACTTTAAAATCATTAATATTCTTTCTTTGGTGGAGGTGCCGGGTAAACATCTTAATAATCATTAAAATTCTTCTGTTTGGTGGGGGGTGCCGGGTAAACCCTCCCCAATAACCCTTAAAAATTCCTTCAGTTTGGTTTTGGGGGGTCCAAAGGGGGTTTTGATTAAAAATTTTTGGTATAAACTCAATGTTATTTTTTTATCATTTGATTTTTAAAATGCGTCCCCCCAATTTTGTCATTCTTCTTTAAAAGCCCCATTTGTCTTTTAAAAGATCACAAAAAAATTCAACCCTCTAACCCCTCCAAAATTTAACGCATAAACAATCAAACAAAATAAAAACACTCTCAATGAAAATTATTGCCAAAACTAAAACCAAAACCCCGTCCCTTTTTTTTATCGACGTCAAAATTTAAAACTGCTAAGAAAAGAGGGCGATAAACCAAACCCAAAATACAAAATAATAAAAATTCTCGGAAAATCATAATCTTTTATTGTAAAATGGTTTTTAAAAAGGTCAAAGGGAAATTTTAATGATCGTTTCCATTTTTTTAATTTTTTAAAACAATGGAGTTTTCATCGAGAGTTTTTTTGTATATGATAAATTTGGTTTTTTGAAAAAAATAATATACCAAATTTAAAAAAAGTTTTTTCCGGTTTATTCCTTTATTCCCCAAGAAGTTATTCATTTCGGACAAAGTCAGTCCCATTTTTACTAAAGCTCGTAAAAACCCAGGGGAATACAAAGCAACTTTTTTTAAAAAAGACCCGACCCAAACCCGGGCATTCAACTTTTTCCAGCAAGTGGGGAGCCTTATTAAGATTTCCTATTTCAGATAAAAATACAAGAAAATTTTAATTTTAAAACCCAGGAAACGCTCAGTTGGGCGGGTTGATTTAAAAAACCCCCCACGTGCAAAACCCAGACCCAAATTGCACTTTTTTAAAAATTTCCCCAATTTTTGGACGTTCGCTTCCACGGGGCCCTGTTTTTTAAAAATTATTTATTATTGCCAAGGTATTTTTGGGGTTTAAACCCCTGGGTAAACCTTTTTTTTGTGATAAAAAACCACCGTCCCTCTAGAGGACCTTGACATCATTTCCCGGAAAACTATTTTTTAAATCTTTTTGGGTTCCAAAAAATACCTTCTTCCTCGATAGTATTTTGGGGTTATTTTCCAGGTGGCAGTGCATATTTGGGCCCGAAACCCCCGTGGGGACTTTTTGGGGGGGGCCTGGTAAAACCCTTTTCTTTTGGGTTAAAATGTTTAAATTTCCCTCTCACTCTTATCGGATCAAAATAAAAATTTTCATATTTCGTGGGTCGACGGCAAATTTTAAATTATTTGGCCACCTCAGATTTTGTCCCCCTTTAGTTTAAAAAAAAAATTTTCCGGGTAACTTTAATGTAACTTTGTAATTTTTTTTAACCCATTTTGCCACAAAAATAAAGGCATTCAAAAACCAGATTTGAACTTGCGGATGGTCAAAATTTTAACTCGAAACCGAACCTCCGTTCGAAAGTTATGGCGAGACGTTAAAACAAAAAAAAAAAAAAAAACAAACAAAACCCAAACCAGGGGGAATTTTTTTTTTCGGCAGAGTCAAATTTTAAAAGCTCGCTTAACGAAACGAAGACTTCAATTTCACTTACAAAACCCAAAAAAAAGCTTGGGGATTTTTTTTTCTGTTTCGCTCTCTACTGGCCAAAAGGCTTATTTTTATTTTTTTAATTGGTTAAAACCATAAAAAATTAATACTACTTTATTTTCAATTATTATCCTAATTTAAAAAAAAAATATTTTGCAAAAGGAACTTTAAAAAATAAAGCCCACGCATAAAAAAAGATGAGTGTAACAGAAATAAACAAAACCCAAAAAAACTCTCCTCAACACGCTCAAAAAGCGTTTCGGAAAACGCCTAAAAAACCCTATCACAGATACTCCAAATTTTAAACCAAAAAATAAAAATTTAAAAAAAAACCATCTGGGCCCGAAAAAAACTACTACATGGATTCCCCCGGTGGTTTAATTTTTAGTTTTTTTGGGGTTTATTCCTTTTTAAAAAAAAATAAAAAACCCCACAAAATTTTGATTCCTATAAAATTTTTTTGAATTTTCATAAATTGTTTCCGGGATTATTATGTAAGTGGAGAAATATAAATCGGCGCAACGCATTTGGGGTTTTGTTTTAATGTCCTTTTAAACTCTTTTAAAACATGTTTAAAAACCAGGGCTAAGGTCCGGGACGCAACTCCCCATTTTCCCCTAAAACCGAACTAATCTCCTTGACCCTTTATTCAAAAACCACGCTATTTGAACTTGGGGAAAGCTATTTCCCTCTAAAAACAGACACAAATTAGAATAACTTCTATGCTTTTTTAAAAATGGCCCCTACTTCCTTTATTTAAATTCTTACTGTCAAACATAAGTAATATCAAAACACCCCAAAAAACCCAATAATGAAAATAAATTACATATTAAAATGCTCGGGTTTCCTGTGTTACTTCCCCATTTACTTTACGAGGACGCCTTCTTGTTAAATGTGATGAAACTGTATGAAACGATGGAAAGAAAGCGGAGAATGGGAAAAGGGGAAACTAAATTGTGTAAATTGTTTAAACATAATTTTTAAAATTTTTTGTTTTTTTAGTTAAATTTTTTGTTTAAATTTTTTATCAGGGGCCAAAACTTTTTTGTTTCTAATTATCTATAATTTTTTATTTGGCCTTTATTATCATTTTTATTATTATTTAAAAGTGTTTTTTTGTTTATTTTCAAAACCATATAAAAACAAAGTTTTTGTACCTCCTTAAAGGTTGGATGGAAGAAAAAGGTTTCACTACCTTAATCCCGGGGCCTTTTAAAAAAAAAGACCTTAATTAAAATCAAAACAAAACTGTAAAACAAGACAAGTATTCGTCTACCCACCCCCAAAGCAACTGATTTTCCCGTGGGTTTTTAAAATCATCGGACCCAACCCCGTTGGCGCCATGGTTTTTTTAATGGGTCGAATAAAGTCCCAGAAGAATTGAGAAATTAAAGGGAAAAATATAAATTTTTTAAAGTAACATTAATTTTTCTATACTAAATAAAAAGGTGAATACATTAAAAATGTTACAATTTTTTTTTTTACCCCCAATTCAAAAAAAAAACGTCCGCCCCAAACCGGGATCCAAAACCCCGGGGGGGGGGGGGGAATCCCACATTCCTTGAGCGTCTTTCCCCTAGACCATCAAGGAAGGGTTTCCTTTAATCTCCCGAATTGTATTTCATTTAAATCATTTTATTTTATGTGTGTACATTTTCTACATTAAAACTCAATGTTTAAACGTTTTTCTATCGGGTTTTGTGTATATAGAACAGGTAGCCCAAGGGGCGATATGTTTTGTTGTTATTATTATAATAATACCTGGGGAAATAGTTGTTTTGGCTTATTTATTTTATGGTTTAAAATTTCCCAAAAATTTTCCCTTGTGTTCCCTAGTGTCCGCGAAAGCACAAAACAACCCCCAGCCCCAGGGTTGAAATAAAATCACCCTACTTTTCGTAGCGCATTGTGGGCGTGCATGATAATGCCTGCACATGTTGGAAGCGCTTTTATTTTTGTGTTTTATGCGTGTTTGTGCGGCATTTTGGGGGGCGCGTGTTGATGTGCGGCTTGTGTGGGTTTGTGTTTCGTTTTTTATGCGTATGGGTTAAAAAACACTAAATTTTTGGGGTGTATCAGTTTTTGTTTTATGTTTCGGGGAGGAAAGTATAAATGTAAAATAAGGTTGTTTTTTATGAACGTGTGTTTTAACCTTGTTGGGGTTTTGGAAAATGTTTTTTTCTGCGTTTGTTTTTAACAACCCCCTTAATTTGTCTCAAATAAGCTGGTAAAAATTTTTTTTAGAGAAATCCTTAAAAGAGAGAAGAGGAGAAAGAAAAGGGAGAGGGGGGGGGGGAGAGAGATTTGGGAAAATTGAAAAGGGGCACAAGAAAAAGAAAAAAAAGAGTGAAGTGGGGGTATAATTACTTAATTAAAATTTTTTTATTCATACATTTTTTCAAAGGGGGTGACTCAGGCCAGTTTTGGGGGTTTTTCTACGATCCCCAAACCTTTATAAACAAGAAAAAAATTGGAAAAAAAAATAAACGTATATCATTTACATTTTTCCCAAAAAAAAAAGGGGGAAAAAAACTAATTAACCATTCCTTATACCAATACGCCCCCAAACTTCATCTTTTTTTGCAAAAAGTTTTCCCTTTATTTTTTAACCCGGTTTTTTTTATGTTTTTTTCTTTTGTTTTCATTTATTTTTAATTTAAATTTTACATTTTTATTCATTTCCCCTTTTTATATTTTCCCAAAAGTTTAAAAATTTTCGGGAAAAAAAAAGGGCTTTCATACAAATTTTAAAGTCATTACTTCAAACTGTCCTTTGTTACACTTCATTTTTTTTGTGTGTATTTATGCACTTAATTTTTTAATTTCCTCGATTTTTTTTAGTCGGAAAAACTTTCCCGGGGAAAGGGGGAATTTAATTTTTTTGGTTTTCCTTCGTGTATCAGTTTTTATAACCATGTATTTCGCTGATGTTGAAAATTGAAAGAACCTAGTATTAATAAAGTCTTTTCTTTTTTTGTTACTGAGATATTTTGGGAAATTTAAAAACCCGGCCTTGGGGGAAAACAATTTTTTCATTAATTAAATTTAAAAACTAAAACGCTGAAAAGCAAATTTACCAATTTAATGTTATTTTTTACGTGTAGTTTTTTCCCGGTTGGGACAAATGGCCCCTGAGGCTAATTCTGTGATTCCCCTGTTAGTTGATTTGGGTTTGACGGGCTTGGAGCGCCCGGGTGCTCGGGTGTACTGTTCCCTTGTTTCCCCCTCCCCCCCCCCTCTCTCCTCTCCTCTCTTCTCCCCTCTCTCTCTCTCTCTCTCCCACTCTCACTCACTTTCACTCTTAACCAATCTCATAACAATCTATCCACAGGACGAAACTATTAGATAATTCGTTTAGGATACACGCAATTCGCACTAAGAATGCACATCCCGTAGAAATGAGGATGTTTATTATGATAATCTCAGTGTTTTTAAATAAAAAAATAATCTCACTACGTTAATAAAAGCCAAAACATTCTCAATCATGGCGGAATGTTCTTGTAAACGGAAGGTGACTTTGCTATTTTATTGACAGCGTTATATCCAAACTGAATGAATGTCATGAACGAACGGGACAGATGAATAAGTTATCTTGTTTATCAATTTAATGTATGATTGGTTTAAGGGCGCGTCAACCGAGAGGTCATTAACTGCTCTCTAGCCTAGGGGACAGATCCGTGATAAACAGTTCCAGCCACAGGCAAGGAAAGGGATCTTAGTATATGTATTTAAGTTTTATAAAGAACAAAATAATCTAAAAAAATTACGAAGAGTAAGGAAATATGAAAGTGAAAACATTTTAAATAGTGAAAATAAATGTCCAAAGTTATCTGGGAATGTTTCGTTTTATTGCGCGTACAAATTAAATTAACTTTCATAATCAAGTGAAACTCGCCAATAAATGTTGCTCGGATCTCGGGGATCCCCCGCCCTCAAGTTAAAGCGCGGGAAGTTGCAATTTAAATTTGTTCGAAAACAACTTCTCGCGTATAACTCGAAAAACTTAACGCAATTAGATCTTCCAGTGGTGATGGGCGATACTCCCCGACGCCCTGGCGAATTACGCGCGCCCAGGCTACACACCCTGGCTAAGATAAGTGAAAACGCGACCTGTTTTAAATAATTATCTCTTGTGCCGTGATAAGACGTTTCACCGCCTTCTAGTTGGAGAGTTAGAGGCAACCGTGTCTAGATCGATATTGGATTATGAATTGGGGTTTCTATTCTGTGTATTCTGTGTTTATACCACTAGGAAAACGCTTAAGTCCCGCCGCGTTGTTGGATGAGCGTAATTGGTGCATTGAGCTGCCATGTGTTATGCGGATTTTCTGTTGTTCTGTGAAAAAATCATTACTTAGTTGAAGATTTTTTTAAATTAATTTAAATTAAATAAAAAATAAACTTTAATTTTTTTTTAGTTAATCGTAATTTTAAAAAAGAAAAAAATCGTAAAATTGCGATTTTCATAAGTTATAATTATTTGATTGCGCTCAAATTTCACACGAATATATTAATTCATAACATTAAGGTTCTGTAAAGAAATTATTACAATCGGTTATAATCATGTAGGAGATATAA